>JAOWBN010085631.1:0-20138 GCA_028565015.1 Pinguicula moranensis
GGGCTGAATCTTTTTGGAGGTATGCCACGATTACTCCTCTGGGGTAGAACATATTGTGGTGACTCTGAGTTTCTTTCTGACACAGGTGGTACTGCAGACTCAATATAATCATCAGTAGAAACAACAAGATCTGGCTCAGGAATACTTACCTCCAGGTCACCGGACGAGGATTTATTGGGTGCATGAGTCACGAGCAGAGGGGATTCTTGTGCTTGTGATCGATCTTCCATTGGTTCACTGACTGGAACACAGGGGAGACTCATAGTTGTTATCAGTATGGAGCAGTTGGTCACTTGATGGAGTTTTGTCCGAGATTGTCACGTGAGAGAGGTTCTGTGGGGATAGGTAGATTTGGAGGTAGAGGTATAGTTCGTAGAGGTAGGAGAGGTGGTTCTAAGGGTGGTGGCCGAGGAGGCTATCGCACCAACTTGATGGTGAATGCTGATGAGGAGGAGACTATGGAAAGTATTGTGACCATTGAAGAGAATCGAGCATTCTTTGATATACTTCAGAGGAAACTCAAAGGCGTGAGGATGGGCACTAAACACCTACCTCATCTAACTTCTCTGGTAACGTTGCTTTGGCCCGCGTTTCACAGGTATGTATGACTCACTAGCCCTTGCATCCTTTCTTACTGCTGGCTCGTCAGATTGGATCATTGACTCTAGAGCTTTTGGACACGTGACGGGTGCTGCTAGAGAGTTCAACTCCTATACTCCCTTAGCAAATCCATTGAGTGTTAAGACACCCGATGGCACTGATCGGCCAGTGGTGGGTAAGGGTACAGTGCATTGTACCAATATTTTGACTTTATCCAAAGTTTGGCATGTTCTTTCATTTCTCGTTAACCTCCTCTCCATAAATGCCATTATTAACCAATTGAATTGTATTGTATACCTTGGGTGATCTTCCGGGAGAAGAGGACAGGCAGGATACTTGGGACTGGGATATGACGTAGTGGCTTTTGGTACAAGGATCGAAAGGGATTAGACTCAACCTTTTCATCCATCATGGAGAGACCTCGAGGAGACAGTACTATGGAAGACTTAATGCTTCATCATAGGCGATTGGGTCATCCCTCTTTCTTGACTTTGAGTCGACTTTATCCCTGTCTATTTGCTACAGTGAATAAAGAGAAACTAATTTGTGATACTTGTGAGTTGGGCAATCATACCAGAAGTCCTTATGTTAACTCTGGTAGTTGGAGTTCGCGTGTTTTTTATTTGATACATTCGGATGTATGGGGGGCCTGTCTCACAGTAACATTCAATGGATTCTGTTACTTTGTATCTTTCATTGATTGTTACGCACATGTCACTTGGCTATATTTAATGAAAAATAAGAGTTATGTACTTGCCTGTTTTAAGGATTTTCACAAAGGAGTACAGATGCAGTACAGTGCAGTAGTGAAGGTGTTGAGATTTGATAATGGGACAGAATACACCAATAGAGCGTTCACGGAATATTTGTCAGTATGGAGTATTAAGCATCGAACTACCTGCCCATACACACCAAAGCAAAATGAGGTAGCTGAGAGAAAAAATCAGCATCTTCTTGAGGTGGCTAGAAGTATGATGTTCACCATGAATATCCCAAAATATTTGTGGGGACAAGCAGTTCTTATAGACACATTCCTGAATAACCGGATACCATCTCAAGTGTTAGATTGGAAGTCTCCATTTCAAATCTGGAATGGTACAAAAGGGGACAGGATTCAGTTGAGAACCTTTGGTTGTGTCTGTTTTGTACAGGATGGTTGGAAAGTTGGATCTAAGGGCTATCAAGAGTGTGTTTGTGGGATACTCTGCCACCCAAAAGGGATATGTGTATTGGAGTCCAATTGAGCGGTGATTGTTTGTGAGTATGGATGTTACATTTCGGGAGCATGAAACCATACTTTCAGAATGGATCCTACTCACCTCTTGAGGGCTCGTCTGATAGTATACAACGAGAGAGTGAGACTAGTAATAACGGCAAAGATGAGAGTCGTAGTGATAAAGGGGGACCTGTGATAGTACGAGTGGGAGAAATTTCTTGTCCATTACCGGCGAGTGAGTCGGGTACAGTAGAGAGCAAGATTCCGAGCCAGGGAGAGCCGTCGTTGATATATACAAGACACTATACTCATACTCGATGGCAGTTGAGAGAGGAGACTAGAGAGGTTCCAGATTCACCTGCTCCAGTCTCATGCCCAAGGTCCTTGCCTGCTTTGATTCTGGGGCCACCTTCAGCTTCATCTCCAGGTGACACTACTACTCCCACTAATATTCCTATTCCTCCTACTGATATTCATGTCCTTGATATTACTGTTAGGAGAACCACTCGCAGCAGTGCAAGGGTTCCACCAAACAGATATGGTTTTTCTCCTGATAGGTTTCATCCCCATGATATTGCTAATTCTATCTCTCACTCTCATATACTTCCTGAGCATGGAGCATTAATTGCATCTTTGGACATTGTCTCTATTCCTAAGTGTTGGCAGCTGGCTAAAGTAGACTCGAGATGGAACGCGGCAATGATAGAGGAGCTTGAAGCTCTTACAAAGAATAAGACGTGGTGTCTTGTGCCACTACCACCTGGTAAGAAGGCTATTGGATGTAAGAGGGAGTTTACTATGAAGCAGAACCCCGAGGGCAAAGTGGAGTACTATAAGGTACGACTGGTAGTTAAAGGATACAGCCAGGTGCATGTGATTGACTACGATGAGACGTTTGTACCCGTGGCAAAAATGAGCACAGTCAGAACTCTGGTCTCTGTAGCAACAAATAAAGGGTGGAATTTGCATTAGCTCGATGTGAAAATTGCATTTTTTCATGGTAATCTTGAAAAAGAGGTGTACTTGGAGATTCCTTCGGGATTTCGCACCACTCAGACTGAGGGTCAGGTTTGCAAACTTGAAAAATTATTATATGGTTTGAAACAATCTTCTCGAGCTTGATTTGACAGGTCCAGGAAGGCCATGATTGGCATGGGTTATCAGCAAACCAATGCCGATCATACTGTATTCTTCAGGCATGATGGTAGTCATACCACAGTGCTAGAGCAGTATATGTGGATGACATGATCATTACAGGTGATGATGAGAGCGAGATTGTAAAATTGAAGATGAGATTGGGCAAGGAGTTTGAGGTTAGGATTTGGGCCAGTTGAAGTATTTCCTTAAATTGAGATAGCTCGTGGAACCAAGGGAATTGTTCTATCTCAGTAAAAGTATGTTCTAGATTTTCTCCAGGAGACAGGTATGTTGGGTTGTAGCCTGCAAAAATGCCGATTGACCAAAGGCTAAAGTTGAGTGCAGAAGCAGGTGAGCCAGTTGATAGGGAGCAGTATAAAAGGTTGGTAGGTCGACTTATATATCTGAATCATACTCGACCTGATATATCATTTACTTTGAGTATGGTTAGTAGATATATGCATAGGCCTAGAAAAGGTCACGTGGATGCATTGCACCAGATATTAAGATACTTGAAGAGTGCACCGGGAAAATGGTTTATCTTTAGAAAGAGTGGACATTTTAATATCAAGGGATATTGCGACTCAGGCTGGGCTAGCTGTGATGATGATAGAAAGTCCACGTCCGGTTATTGCATGATTGTAGGAGGCAATCTAGTCTCCTGGCAGAGTAAGAAATAGACAGTAGTGGCTCGTTCTACAGCTGAGGCAGAATACAGTGCCATGGCCTTGAGCGTTGCTGAAATGATTTGGTTAAGATCAATACTTGTGAGAAGTAAAACTAGTCGCCATCAAACTCAAGGGAAGATCCTTTGCATGAGACAAGCAAGGTAAGACCAATATCACTTATTGGAAGAATATGAAGAAAATGATGAAGGAACACTTTCTTCCCTTTGGCTACACTCAAACCTTGTTTCAACGACTTCATAAATTGGGCAGGGTGTGAGATCCATCGAGGAATACACGAAGGAGTTTTACCAATTGATCGTTGAGAATGAATTATCTAAGACGGAGGAACAGTTGGTGGCACGGTATATGGGGGGTTTTGGCCGACCCTTGCAAGATGTCCTTAGCCTTCACTCATTGTGGAATATTTTAGAGGCCTACTAGCGTGTACTTACTGTCAAGAAACAACAAAAACAGATGCTTGTGAGAGGGAGTGATCAAAACAATAAGCCAGTTCGACCTCAATATTCTCATCTCGTCCAAAAACCACTGCAGGGTAATTCTGACACTACTTTTAGATGTTTTCTTTGTGGTGATCTGTGGCCTAGGACGACTAAGTACAGGAAGCCTACTAGTCATAACAAAAAAAAAATTATTGATTGAGGAGAACGTGGTAGACGAGACTAAGGAGAGTGGTGAGACTATGTATAATGATGATGAGATGGATCATGTGTTGTATGGAGATGGTCGTTATACTCTTGTTGTTCGCAATGATTGGTTGAGGACCAATATTTTCCACACGACTGGCACAATTACAGATAAAATCTGCAAAATGATCATTGACAACGATAGTTGTAAAAATGTAGTGGCTAAGAAGGTTGTCCAGAAATAGCAATTGAAGGTAGTGAGGCAACAGTTGATAGGCGTTTCTTCGTGTCCTTTCCAATTGGTAGAAATATTTTGATAATGCTTGATGTGATGTTGTATCTATGGATGTTGGTCATGTGTTGTTGGGTCGACCTGGGCAGTATGTTCGCAGTGTAATTCATGATGGGCATAAGAATAAATATTCCCTTAGCGTCAAATGGAAAACGATTGTGTCGGCGCTCCGACGGGAAGGACTCTGCTGGGAATGTTCGAGGCTTGAGATGCATTATGATTCTTGCATGGTCTAAAGTAGTTCTACACAATTGGATTCTGCTTTCTCGAGGAATGCCTAGCAAAGTCGGACTTTGGCATGTAGAGGAGTCCTTTTCCTGTTGGACTCTATCATTCCAAAGAGTCCTACCCAAGTTGGACTTTCCCATTTTAGAGGAGTCTTACCCAAATTGAACTTTCCCGTTCCGAGCCATCCCAAAGAGTCCAACCAAAGTTTGACTCTCCCATTCCAAGGAATCCAGCTCCAGTTGGACTTTGTCAATCAAAGGAGTCTCATCCGGACAAGAACGCATAGAACGCGTGTAAGATCAAGGAAGCTATGAGAGAGTGGTCAAATAAGATTCCCACTTATTATGTATTCTTATTTTCAAAAATCTAACTCAGATAGAGTTTACTTTGTTTTGGATATTCTCAAATCTAGTTTAGATAGAGTGGTTTGTATTGGATAATCTCATATCTAGGAATTAAAGCTCTTGCCTTAGGTAACTTCTTCGCCTATATAAATGCATGTAGTGGTCGAGACTTATACAATGTTTTATAGTTGATTTTATTGTACGAACTTGAGACAAATCTCTTTGTTCTTCAATCTTTATTCTAAAGAGAACTAGATTACATGTGTATATTCATATAAATGTTGACTTTATGATTTTTTTGGTTGATTATAGAGTAGATCCTCGGGTAGCCATTCGGTTAAGCCTCTGGTTTGCATTCGTTTCTAGCGTAGTAATTGGCTAGGGATTGATGTTCCATTTTTAATTGGGTTTCTACGGCATAACACGTTTCTTCTATCTTCTTTATTTTCATTGATTTTATTATGAATTTTATATGTTTTGTTTCGGTCAATTATTATTTTCGGTGCAATTGTATGTTTCGTTGTTGTAAGAATAAGTTTCTAACTCCACGTTTATATTACGCTTAAAAAAATTCATATAATTTTAGTATCAAAGTCAGGTTGAAATTATTCTTGTTAAAGTTTTGAGATTATTTTTCTATATTATGAATTCTAATTATATCCCGTTTTCTCAAATATATTTGGAAAAAAAACCTCTCCTTTCAGTCCAAACAAACTATCTGGAGTCTATCTTTACGATTCATCTGCAAGGACCTAAAAAACTTATTTTTCGATTCTGTTTTTCAGTTTTTGAGTCAGTGTAGGGTTATTCTCGACATTGGATTTTTCAAAAGAAAATATATATTTAATCTAAACAAAATTGAGAAATATCATGTGGGTCGAGAATCCTTTGTCTTTCTTCACATAAGTGAAATTTGGATTTTTCTAAGTTGTATTTTTTGTAATTTTGGGGGTGTTTTTCATTAAATTACATCCTGATTTGCATTGAGTTATTTGTTTCTGGAGTTATCTATAGTGCCTTGCTGGCCGTGTTTTTTGTATGATATTCATCCATTAGTAATTTTTTACATCCTAGTTCTCATTACACGTGAATTAGAATTTGAAGAACAGAGATAGTGGTAACAACGAGAGAATCAATTTCCTTATACTCTGAACCTTTTTTAGATATATTGGATTTTGACTGAATTTTGAGGGTACGTTTAGGACGTGAATTTCTTACTAAATCTTATTTGTATTGTGCTTTGTTGTTGTGATGCAAAGCAGGTGATTGACGAAAAATCTAACGGTCCAATTGTAACTTGTAAGTAATTACAACACATTGAGAGATATGCGCAACATTGTAAAAATATTGAAGATTTGGTTGCCTATGCTAAAACCATGGAGAGACAATTAAAGAAATCTGTAGCAAATAGAACAAGATCATCATATAATCGGTGGAGCAATGCTCCAAAGAAAGATTTTTCAAAATCTGATCAGAGGAAGAATTTTCAGAGTCCAAACCCTAATCCACCTTGAAAGAATTTTCAAATTTCCCCCGAGGACCATAACATGGATAAAGTCTTGTAATTCACTTACTTCTGGGAATTATAGTTCGAAGGTTCGATGTGTTAAGTGCCAAGGATATGGGCACCTGGAAAACTTGTGCCCAACAATGAGTTTTAATGACTGAGGGAGGAGTTGTATATAGTGAGGATGAATAAGAGGAAAGAGAACTTAACAGTTATGCCCTAACTTCATCCGAGCGGCCGAATGAGGAAAACCATATTTTGAACAACGAGTTGGCCTATTCAAGTGGAGAAGCAATTATTTTACAGTAGGTTTCATTTCTTGTTGAGAAAACCAAAGAAGATTTGAGTCCTGCATCCGACATCGATGTAGCTCCTATAAGTGAATCTTCACATGAGGAAAACAGGGGAAAATGTCCATGTTCTCTGTATCGAGCCAAGGTACCCAAATCAGACTATCTTATTCGGTTTGTACTAAGGCCCGCAACGGGCTTGAATGCGATGCCGTCACAATTTGGTTTGGTAGAATTAGAATATTCTTAATTTATTGAGTCATATCCGTATGAAGGAAAACATCGAGACGACTGCTCTGAGTATGAAGGTTCTCCAATTTTTGATATATATCTGGATGAAATCGAGGAAGTGATAAATGGTGTGCCATCCATTGGGATTAAGTTTGATGATCCAACATTTTCTCACCTCTATTCTGATGATATTGAAGATGAATTTTATGAATACCAAGATCCGCTGGTTTCTGATGATTACACCAATGACATTGAAAAGGGACATGAGAGCGATCTACAAATTCTTGATTTTTATCCTGAGGAGGAGTTTCAATTGGAGGGACAAGATTTCCAGTCAGAAGAAGTAGACAACGAATATGACTATTGGGATTATTATCTTGTAATTGACAAGGAGGATTATCTTTGTGACCCCGACACAAATTCGAGGGCAAGAGCTCGAGACGCATTTGCATTCTTGCATGGTTTAAATTAGTCCTACCCAAGATGGACTCTGCCTTATCGAAGAATCCTACCCAGTTGGAATCTGGTATCTCAAGGAGTCTTGTCCTAGTTGAACTCTGTTGTAACAAAGAGTCCTACCCAAATTGGACTATCCTGTTCCAGATGAGTCCTATCCAAGTTGGATTCTCCCATTCCAGTTGTCCCAAAGAATCCTACCCAAGTTGAACTCTCCAGTTACGAGGAATACAACGCCAATTAGACTCTGTCAACCAAAGGAGTCTCATCCGAGAGAAGAACATATATAATGCATGCAGGATCAAGGGGGTCATTGCCCCCAATGAGAAAGTGGTTGAATAAGATGTCTCACTTATTATTTATTCCTATTTTAGAAAATCTAGTTTAGATAGTGTTTTGTTTGTTTTGGATATTCTCAAATCTAGTTTAAATACAGTTTACTTTGTTTGGATAATCTCAAATCTAAGGATTTAAGTTCTAGAACGTGGTCACTTCTTTGCCTGTATAAAGGCAATTATTGGTCAAGACTTATACCATGTTTTATGATTGATTTTATGTTACAAACTTGAGAGAAATCTCTTTGTTCTTCAATTTCTACTGTGAAGAGAACTAGGTTGTATGCATCTTTCGATTCATATAAAGATTGACTTCTGATGTTCGCATTGATCATAGAGTAGATCTTCGGGTAGGCATTCGATTTAGCCTGTGGTTTACATTTGTTTCTAGCGTAGTAGTTGGCTAAAGGTTGATGTTACGTGTTTAATTGGGTTTCTCTGGCATAACATGTTTCTTCCATCTTCTTTCTTTCCATCGATTTTATTTAGAAGTTTATTTGTTTTGTTTCAGTCAATTATTATCTTTGGTGCACTCGTATGTTTCGTTGTTGCTATAATAAATTCCTTTCTTAGGCACAAGCAACAAGAGTACCAAAAAAAGGAGAAAAAGATTTGTGTATCAAACCTTTGGCAAGGAGTTCCTTGACTTGCCTTTGTAGTTCTTGAGTCTCTTGAGGATTGGTTTTGTAAGCAAGGCGGTTGAGAATTATTGATCCTGGGATGAAGTCAATATGATACTCAATGCCACGCAGAGGCGGCAAACACGCGGGTAGCTCGTCTAGGAAGATATCCTGAAAGTCGTACAAAACAAACTTCACAACACTAGGAAAAATCAGAATTATTAGAAATGTTAGTTATACATTGATCACGGAAAATAATCTTAATCAGAGGGGTTCAGTTGTTTAGTGCTCGCCCCAAGTCTCTCATTGTTTCATAGATGCTGCCTTTTCTCACCAGATTTTGTTTTTTTTCTCAATATCTCGCTCATTTTTATTCCTCTCCCTACCCATCACTCTCTTTTGACTCTTTTGGCTCACTGGTTTTCCTTTTCTCTCTCTATTTCTTTCTGCATTCATTGTTGAGACTCAAAGATATCCAGAGGGGTAAGCGGGGGAAGAATACATTTCACACCGTTATGAATAAATGAGTACTCGTTGGTGTAGCCATCCTTGATTACCCTTCGATCAAACTCCCATGGTCGACCCAACAAGACGTGGAAGGCCTTCATAGCCACCACATCACATAGTACCTCCCGTAAAATTGGCCCTATTTCTAATGGAACTCTTTCTTGGAACCTAACTACAATCCTTCATCAATCCATTGCAACTTATAGGAATTTGGATGTTTTACCTATTTGAGGGACAACTTGTAGGCCAAGTCCTTGTTCACACAACTAGTGCAATTTTCCCCATCCACTATGATTAACCATGTATTGTCCTTAACCTTACAACAGATGGAAGATGTTTGATCGTTGTTCAAACCTTCTGTCTTGGTTGGGTTGCACGTTTAGTGCATGGTCCAAAATTTGTGATCTTTCAACAGCTTCCTCACCACTAGAATAGGCCAAAGGGGTGTCCACAACTTGCTAATAATAATGTGACCCCTCGGTTGAAGGGGCGAAATTGCTCGGTCCGGCTAGTTCCTCGTCCTCATCCTCACTGTACATCACTCCTCCTTCAGTTACCATCATCACTCGATTATTTGGGCAGGAGGAGGCCATGTGTACAAATCCCTGACACTTGAGGGTTTACCCACGATTTTGTCCTCAAGGATGTTCTGAAAGTTCCTTCGAGGTGAGTTAGAGGTTGAATTCTGATGGTTCCTCCTCTGATCAAAATTTGAAAAATCCTTCCATGGCCATCTGTTAGTTCCCCCCTCGAGATTGGAGTGTTTTATGACCTGTTGGCGACCATGTCCTTCAATTGTCTTTCCACTGTTTTATCATAAGCAACCAAACCTTCAATACCATTACAATGAGAGGCATACATTTCAACTTGATGTCTAATGTTGTTATTGAGGCCATAGAAAAAACACGCCTCAGTTGCTTTGTCAGTATTTATATTTAAGTCTAGGGATATAGTAGCAATTATTGGTTAAGTATATTGTATTTTTGTAAGGGCTATTAATCAATAAAGTTTTCATTCCCAAAATTACAATTTGATATCAGAGCTAAATAATTCTACACCCGTCACCAGAATCTCGCATTGTTGTCACACATTACGCTATTGTTCAGCCCGTCAACGCCGGCCCTGCTTCTCATCGCAATTTTCGACCAGAGAAGTGAATTTTGGTGCCCCTACACTGCGGCCGTGCCCGCATCCACAGGTCTGACAGCCCATATCCGATGCCCCACGCCCGTGTGAGAAGGATTCTACATCCATATGCACCATTACATGCCTTTGCCAAAGATCCACGTGCCACCGCCAAAGAACGATTTTGTGATGTTGTCGTGCCTTGATTTTTGTTTATTGTTGGTGACTTATTTTGTAAGTTTATAAATTTATAATTGTAGTTAAATTTCAAGCAAAACTAAACAAACACAAAAAAAAACTTAAAAAAAAAAAAAAAAATTACGTCGACCGCCGGCGTCGGAGATCGCAAACAAGCAACCAAAACTTTGATTAATAACAAAAATTAAAAAGTCGATTACACCAAAGGTTACAACCGTATTACCAACCATGCTGAAACAATCATGAAACCACCCGAAACCATGAGACCTTAAACCAGCAACCAAAATAGGAAAAAATCGGCAACCGACGGTTTAGTTTACGATTTTTGTTTTTCAAAATTGGCAACCGTTACAAATCAGCGGTTCGACGACTGGCAACCAAACCGCCCATCTCTACAACTCCAATTTTCAATTATTATACTTCTAACTGCAATGACCAAGTAAATTCCAACAGAGAGATGAGAACCAAATTGTACTTATAGAGCATGCGCTCGTGGCAAACTGAACAAAAAACTCGTGCTCCTGGAGATGAGAACGGGCATAAACAATTTCAGCAGCATACCTTCGTGCCAAATCCTCGCTAAATAACCCTACACTGTTTGGCCGTGTTGTAGAAGAAATAACTTACTGGTTCGGAAGGGCTCCACGGTGGTCATGGTAGGAAGACCGCACTGACCACAGGTTGAAGGCGGGCAGTTGCACGGTGTTGCACTCGCAGTGGTTGCCTAGAGTGGCCAGAGGCTAGGCAGGTGATTTTTGGCGAGGGAGGGAGGTGCGTTCCGGCGAAGGGTGGCGGGCATCTAAGGTTTTAGGATTTTTTTATTCGAAATTGTAAAATAAGAATTGAATTTTTTTTATTGAAACTAGCCCGTGCAATTATTAATAATTTAACTTAAACTTCTCAATCTTAAACTAAAATACCAATAAATAGTTGTCAATGTCAAGTACTGTTTATCATCTTAGTTTCTTGCTGCAATCGTTATTCATCAACCTGCACATCATTCTACACTTGTCATTGAGCTCCATTCTGGTTAGCCACATATATAGATAAGAAATGCCCCTTCAGTGGGAACCATTATTGAATTGATTATGGTAATTATTTGCTAATTACCTAATATTAAGAATTCTAATTAGAGTAGGATTCTACTATCCTAATTAGGTGTAATTAATTTTTGATTACCTAATATTGATAATTCTAATTAGAGTAGGATTCCACTACACTAATTAGGTTTAGGGTCAATTATATAATTATACATTAATTACTAAACCCTAATCTGTTCTTATAAATAGGGCGTTCAGTACGCCTATTTACTTAATACACCATTATTCATATTCTCATGTGTTGAAACCCATAAACATATATAGAGCTTCTCTCGAATTGCTGCCTTATCATCATTGAAGGCGAATATCTGGGTACGTGGATTACAGGGAGACTCTGGCAGACTCCTAGTTCGCATTCGTGATATAATCAACCGAAACATTACGGTTGTATACGCTCCCGCATTAAAGGTACGAATCCATTATCGTATTTATTCATTATTAGATCTGTTCTAATTAGGTTTACAGTGCTAGGTTCCAGATCTAATTATATTCGCTCTTGATTTTGCTCGATCGATTGTTCAATAATCTATTTTCACAAATTGTTACGTAATGAATTCGTAAGAATTAGTTTCTATCGAATTCGTTAAGATTTGTGTATATCAAAATGAAACGAATTAGTTTCTTCGATTCTATTTATACGCATTCATTATATGCTGATGATACTTTATTTTTCGGTCAAGGTAATCTCCAAAATGTACAAGGTATGAAGGCTATTCTTCGATTATATGAACTTGTGCCTGGTCTATGCATCAAATTCAAGAAGAGTAGCATTTTGGGGATAAACATTCCTACTCATACTCAGCAGAGCTATGCACGAGAGTTACATTGTGAGGTGATAACCCTCCCTTTCGAGTATTTAGGGATTCTGGTGTGTTGTAATCCTTACTATGTGCGTTCATGGCGACCCCTTATTCTTGCTATGCGTAAGAAGACAACTTCATGAGAAAATCAGTTTCTTAATTTTGGAGGTAAGGTGCCTTTGATTAAAAGTGTGTTATGCAGCATGCCTGAATATTGTTTCTCTCTATATATAAGGCACCGAAGACTGTCATTAAGGAGATGGTCCAAATTTGCACTTCATTTCTTTGGAAAACATATTCCAGATCATCTAGAGGCATTGCCTGGATTAGTTGGGAGCACATGTGTAAAAGAAAAGAATGTGGAGGGCTGGGATTTCTCGACCTAGGATTGTTTAATATTGCTTTGCTGGCTAAGTGGGGATGGAGGTTACGTACTGGGGTACTTGGTCAATGGAGTGATATTGTTGTACGCAAGTATATTCGGAGTGGGGATGGGGATTGGTCTGATTTATCTACCCAGGATGGACATTCGAGATGGTGGAAGGATGTGCATTCCATTATTTGTGAATCATCTTGGTTTGTGGATGGGGTGAAAATAAAGGTAGTGAGTGGTGATCGGACTTGGTTTGGGGAGGATGATTGGTTGGATGTGGGCTCTCTTATAGGACAATCTCCTAGATTATATCCTTTGGCATTGGATCAACATATTTTAATTTCGGCCATATGGATTCGCGATGTGGAGGACTGGAAGTTGTTATGGAACTGGCGAAGACCTCTACGATCTCATGAGGTGGTTTGGGTACAGGAGATCGAGGTGATGACGATAGGACATTTTCCTCAGTCAGGAGGAGACGGATGGCGATGGAGTGATGATCGTACAGGATTGTATTCTGTCTGATCTGGTTACCTTGTGCAACATCGTTTATCGGGACCTGTTTCTGATTCAAGTCCTTTTTCTTGCCTCGATCTGGGGCAAGAGTTCACTTTCAGAGTTATGGCCTTCTGTTGGCGGCTACTTCAATCTCGTCTTGCTACAGTAGATAATCTTGTCTATCGTGGTTTGACGTTTTTAGCAGATACACACCTATGTAGTTTTTGCTGGGGGGAGATGGATAGCACATCACATGTGTTCTTCACGTTTAGATTCTCCTATGTGTTATGGTCAGAGATATACAACTGGATGGGTTATATGTATATTGGATATCTTTTCGCAGTACATATGGGCATGGTTATGAGGAGATGTGGGCGCGATCTATGGAAAAAAATATGGCACTGTGTTACATGGAATACATGGAATTTGAGAAATGAGATCCGATTCCGTGATGGTACCTTTGATTGTAACATAGTTGCTGAGAAGATCAAGGTTCAATCATGAAATTGGTTCACTGCTTTTGAAAAGTCACAGGGGCCTGTTACAATCGCAAATAGGATACGACATCCTAGATTCTGTGTTTCCAGTTATTTTCCACCCTGATTTGTATTAGTTCGGGATGATTTATTTCTCTTTGTGAAATTGAATCATTGCCTTAATTCTGTATAGTAACAGAAATTATTTTTAAAAAAACTTACTTATAAAAAAAATGAATTAGTTTCTTACGAATCGTATTTGATTATTACAAATTCTAAAGATTTTGTTTCATGACTATTAAATACACGAATCGTATTTGATTATTAGATTTTGTTTCTTACGTATTTGATTTTTATGAATCCTTAAGATTTTGTTTCTTAAGTAAGATTTTGTTTCTTACGTAAGATTTTGTTTCATGATTATTAATTACAAGAAAACTTGTCAGCTAGAAAACTTGTCCAAAATCTTAAATAGGCAAGGCCTTGTGAGTTATCTGTCTATTGCACTAAAGTTAGACAGAAACGCCATTCCTTTTGGCTTTGTTTAGTTTGTTGATAATGTTGATAAGGAATCTAGAATATATCAGCTCAATAACATTTGGCTTGGCTCATGCCGATTATATGCCAATGTCGCTAAATTTCCAAGAATCAAAGCCTCTCAAGCCAAAAAGCAGAATGCCCCTGTTCCAGTATTCAGGACTAAGTTAGTTTAGATCCCAGCTAGCAGCGTAGGGCAGATGCCACTTGCAGGTGCGTCAACTAGTAATGCTCCTATACCAGAGCCGAGCATTCACTTGCGTACAGACAAGTTACTTAAATTCTCAACCACTTCAGCTGACCTTTCTTGGTTGAAGTATAGTTATACTGGTACCCTTATTGACCTGGATGGTTATAGGGATTTTCAACTTAACCTGAAAGCTGCAGGTTATATTAATATTATCATCAACCCCTTAGGATTGGGTAAGATCCTCATAAAGGACAAAGATGAAATGGGCTTAAAGAACCTGAACAATAATGACTCTGCTTGGTTGGCAAATTAGGTATCAGATCTTATGCCATAGTCGGATTCTTCTTTGGATCCCCCCTCACAGAAGCTCTGTTGGATCAAAGTATTGGCTTGCCTCTACAACTATGGAACTACCAATCTCTGGTTAAGATTGGTTCTCAACTAGGCACTTGAATCAAAATTGATGAGGCCACTTTAAACAAGCACTATCTGGAAACTATCCAAATGTTTATCTCCTTGAACTGGTCCTCTAAATTGCCTGACTCTCTTACTATCCTAGTTGATGGTTCTTAAGTAACTCTATATATTTCAGAGCGGTTCAATGATGGCTGCAGTTTTACGCCTTCAACTGACAATAATGAAGACACCTCCAGTATTTACACAGAGGAGACATCCTCATTTGGGCAATCTGTAAGAGCCAGCCCTGTCATGGATCAAAGAGTTCTTAGCCCTACCAAGTTGAAGTCCACAGATAAGACCAACTTATCGCAGGGTTCGCAATATGTGGACAAAGATAATGAGGCCTTTAGGGCCCCTACTGCAAATGCCCCCATCTACAAGCACTACTCTGCTCTGAATCCCAACAAACTGTCATGGTAGCCTGTTTCAAAACCTAAGAGTAGAGACCAACTATTTTCTTCAATCGAAAGTGTACCCGAAACTCAAGTCAATCCTGTTGTAAGCCCTACGCAAGAGGATGCATTTATAGTCACTAGCCCATTGGCTATCACTACCTCCGGAGAGAGGTGTGTCTCGAATGTTGTATATCGCCTCAGCCTTGTCTTAACCAGCATGTTTTGGAAAATCCTGGGTTGTCGGTTAGCCCATTACAGGTGCCCCCTATGAATATACCTCTGCAGACTTCAGACCAAGGGCAGTCTGACATTGTTCAATCTCTTCCTGCAACTGATCTAGCTTCTGGTATTCAGCCCACCTCATCTTCATCAGAAGACTTCCCTCCTCTTACTACTGCTAAGCAAATTGAAGCTACTACACCCAAAAACGTTGTCCTCATGAAAAGGAAAGGTAGTGGCCCCGAAACTAGGAGCCAAACACGCAAGGAAAATGACCCTTGTAGAGAAAAAAGATTTAGCCGTTTTAGACGAATGGATCAGCCACCTTGCACTACATCATAAAGACTCTTTGGCTTATAGCTTGTCTATGGATCAATTAGAAGCTGAAGCTGATCAGACAATGGAGATTGTAAAACGCTTGGGGTTAACATATCCAAATCCTCAGCAAGCAAAAGAGAACCTGATCAACATAAACTGTCAAAAAATGAAGGTTGCTAGACCAGAGGCTTTGGAGATGTCACGGGTAATAGACGCTCTTCTCTCTCTATGAAAGTTATCACATATAATGTCAGAGGCCTTAGTGGCCAGGGGAGGCAGAGGAGAGTGAAAAGTCTTATTCTAAAGTAGCTACCTGATTTTATAAGCCTTCAGGAGACTAAATTGGAACTTGTTGACAGAAAGTTATGCCAATTCTTATGGTATAATGAGGACTTTGATTGCATATACAAGGGATCATTAGAGTAATCTAGTGGTCTGTTATGTATCTGGAATAAATTTGCTTTTAACAAACTCAACATCAGTTCTGGTGATGGTTTCTTAGCAGCATCAGGCACTTGGTATTCAGAAACAATTACCTCTCACATGTTAAACATTTATGGACCGAATGAGTTTGGAGCAAGGATGATCCAATGGAACCAAATCATGGATCTACATCAAGGAAAAAAAGATGACAAATGGTGTTTCATGAGAGACTTTAATGCAGTCCTAGATGTTTCAGAAAAGACAGGCACTTCTCAACATTCTTTGGATCATGAGATCTCTGCATTTTGAACCTTTGTCAATGGGATGTATCTTCAAGACCTAAAAATGGTTAGAAGGAAATTTACTTGGTATTTAAAGTCATTCAAAGCCATGAGTAGGCTGGATATATTTCTGGTGAATGATGCTTGGCTGGGAAATAACTTATCTTGGATTCAATCAGGCCTTGACAGGGATGAATCGGATCATTGCCCTGTTTCTCTTTGCTGCAATTTCAAAGATTGGGGTCCTAAACGATTCAGATGTCTTAACTACTGGCTAGAAAATGCATATTTTATTGCTGCGGTGGAAAATCTCAGCTCTAACATAAATCCAGTCAATTTTTCTAGCCACAGATTAAATATTAAGATAAGAGACTTGAGGGCATGAATCAAAGAATGGAACACTATGCAACCTAGGAGTTCCCTTGGTCTAAGAAATCAACTATTGGAACAGGTTTCTGAATTAGAAATTCAAGCTGAACAAAGCCTTCAGTTTTCTACTTCTGACATACAACTTATATTGAGTAAACGGCAGGAAATCCAAGCACTAACAAGGAGCATTGACAGCCTGCACTTTCAGAATGCCAGAATCAATTGGATTAAGCAAGGTGATGCCAACTCAGACTATTTTCATAGATGACTTAAAAAAATAGAAGAAGAAACTCCATACAAGGTGTTAGGGAAGGGAACACTTGGCTAGAGGATCCCGGGGACATAAAGAGATGCTTCAAAAATCATTTTGCTGACAGGTTCTCTGAGATACAGTGGAGCAGGCCTAAAATCATAAATATCAGATTTCAACAATTCTCTCAACTGTCTAAAGGACAGCTTGTGAGACCCTTTTCTGAAATTGAAATCCTGGCAGCTATTCAAGACTGTGGAAGTGAAAAGATCCAACGTCGGATGGATTCATCAAACTTTTTCTCCATCTATTTAAAACTGACATTTTGCAACTGTTTTATGAGTTTTACAGGAATTGCAAACTAGCAAAAGGAAGCAATGTGGACCACATTTCTCTGCTACCTAAAACAGCCTCACCTCTGTATGTTCAGGACTTCAGACCCATCACCTTAATTGTATCTATCCCAAAGATTATCTCAAAGGTCCTCGAGAAGAGGTTAAGTCCAGTTATGATGGAGATTATTGCCCCTAATCAGATGGCGTTTATTAAAGGAAGAAAATTGTTGGATGGTGTCCTCATAGCCAGCGAGGCAGTGATGAGCTGAAGAAACTCAAAAAATAGGCCATCATCTTTAAGGTAGACTTCGAGAAGGCTTTTGAGTCTGTAAATTGGATTTATCTGCAGGATGTTATGGCCCAAATGGGATTCCCTCAAAGCTGGATTTGGTGGATAAAGGAACTACTAGCATCTGCTTCATCCTCCATCCTTATAAATGGCAGCCCCACCAATGAATTTTTCCCTCAAAGAGAATTTTGTCAAGGAGACCCTATCTCTCCTTTGCTCTATCTAGTGGCTGCTGAGGGACTTTTTGTTTTGATCAAGAAAGCTATAAGCTTAAATCTGTTCTTAGGAATACAAGTTGGCAGAGAAAAAATTCAGCTCTCTCACTTACAGTTTGCTGATGATACGTTGTTGTTTGGACAAGCCAGCTGGGATATAATCAAAACTCTAAAAGCTATAATACTCAACTTTGAAATCACCTTAGGTCTGCGTATTAACTAGTCAAAGAGCAGCTTGTTGGGGGTTAATTTGCAGCATTCCACCTTAGAAGAGATGGCAGCCTACCTGGGCTGTAAAACTGCATCCTTTCCATTCAGATATCTTGGTCTTCCCATAGGAGCTAATCCTGCTAGATTATCTACATGGGAGCCGGTGATAAATAAATTCAGCAATGTCCTAAACTCTTGGGACAATAGATACTTATCTGCAAGAGGGAAGTTAATACTTTTGAACTCTGTTCTCAATGCCCTGCCTTCTCATTTCTTCTCTTTTATGAAAGCTCCATCAGCTGTCATCCATAAGCTAGAGGAAATTCAGAGATCCTTCTTTTGGAATAGCAACAAAGAGCATAAAAAAGTCTATTGGATCTCATGGAAAAAACTGATTGCTCCAGTAGCCAAAGGAGTCCTGGGGGTCTGGAGTTTAAAAGCTTTTAATGAGTCTTTGTTGGGCAAATAAGGAGAAAACCTACTCTCTGGTCGATCTGGCTATGCAGATCTTTCGCGCAAAATATGGTTTTGAGGGCTCTTTATCAGTGGGACGGTGGAAAGAATTAATAACTCCTCAGCCACCTACTAGCCAGCCAGGCAGAAGAAGGGGCAGCACCCATGCTTCTTCTTGGTGGAACATCCAGGAACTTCTTATTTCTAACTGGATCACCCAGTCAATTAGCCGAATAGTTGGGACAGGTACAACTACCAAATTGTGGAAGGATATTTGGCTCCTAAATACTCCCCGAGTTGAACAATTCCCAAGATTATTTAGAGCCACACTCCAACAGAATGCCATAATTTCTGAAATGGGATGGCGGGACTCCTCTTTGTGGCATTGGTCTTGGACTTGGAGAAGATCTCTTAGAATATTTGATTTACAAAATCTATCCTCTCTAATCCTGCTGCTGCATGATGTTTGCATCTCAAGTACTTGTAGGGACAAATATTGCTTTAATTTTGGATCGGAGGGAAAATACATGGTTAAACAAGCCTATGATAGGATTTTAACAGCTTCTGAATCACCTTATTCTCCCTAGGAGGCTGCTGTACTCAAATCTATATGGTTGTCCATGACTCCTAAGAAAGTGCTCATCTTTGTCTGGAAACTTCTCCAAGATTCCTTACCTACTAAAGGAGCCCTCCAGCTGCCTCACATTATCCCTCCTGATCAGGATATCAGCTGCTCCATTTGTAGATCAGGTAATGATTCTGTGGATCATATCTTTAAAACTTGCCCTATGGTTCTACAGGTCTGGAAAGTTCTGAAGGAGTGGCTTTTATCTTCGGAGATTTTTCAGCTGTCAGTTACACAAGCACCAGCCTTATAAGAGTTCACGTAATCAAAACCAGGCAATGCCAATATATCTGCCTGGAGAACTATCTGGGCAGCGATGATGTGGTTAGTCTGGAAGGCCATAAATATGAAATTCTTTCAAGACAAAGAACCTAACCACCGAAGCATTGCATCAAACATCAAGAGAACTTCCTGGTTGTGGATCTCAGCCAATAGAGATTGCCTCTTCTCTTCTACAGATTGGCATCTAAATCATGTTGACTGTATTTATTTTTAATGCTTGGCGCCTTTCTATGCTTTTGTACGGCTATGGAGTTTCCAGCTTTTCTGTGTAGGGGTAGATATTGTTATAATGAGTGGTTAAATTTCTTGGCATAAGGACTGCAGGGCAAAGGACATTCTGCTTTCATATGCACTATTATATTTGAACTGTCTGCATAACCGAGCTGATATTGTGCAGATTGAGCCACATACCTCGGGTGATAAAAATGATAGTGGTGGTAGTTAACGTCCTACACAGTTTAAATCCAGGGTCCCTGATGTGAATCAAATAGTGCATATTATTTAGACAATTTCATGATGGTTTTATGTGATTTACACTCATTTAGGTAGGATCTAATAATTTTATTGCATGATTTACGCTTTGGTAGTATTTTATGTGCAGGTAATGATCATTAGATAAAATTGACGATTTTCGAATGAGGCG
>JAOWBN010085742.1:0-20135 GCA_028565015.1 Pinguicula moranensis
GTTTATAAAAAGGCGAGGAGAACTTATCACATGTCTGGTCATCTATGTGGATGACATGGTAATCACAGGAGATGATCGTGAAGAAATTGCAAACTTGAGGAACAATTTATTCAGTGAATTCGAAATGAAAGACCTGGGAGAATTGAAATACTTCTTGGGAATTGAAATCCAGAGAACAAATAAAGGGATCTTCATATCCCAAAGGAAGTATATCCTAGACCTACTTGCTGAAACAGGATTATTCGATTGCAAACCAGCAGATACTCCAGCCATAGTCAACCAGAAATTGAAGATAAGTGAAGGAGCCGAATTAGCTAATCAGGCCAGATATCAGCACCTGGTGGGAAAATTAATTTATCTTGCACATACTCGACCCGATATTGCTTTTTCAGTTGGAGTAGTTAGCCAATTCATGCACAAACCTCAGACAGATCACTTGGAGGCAGCTCTTAGAATTGTTCGTTATCTTAAAGGGACAGCTAACAAGGGAATCTGGTTTAAATCAAGTGGACATCTGAATATCGAAGGCTACACAGATGCTGATTGGGCAGGTAATCCAGTAGATCGACGATCCACTGCAGGATACTTTATGAAGGTTGGTGGAAATCTGGTCACCTGGAGAAGTAAGAAACAAAAGGTAGTGGCCCTATCAAGTGCAGAAGCAGAGTTTAGAGGAATTGCACGTGGGCTGACAGAAATCTTATGGTTGAAAAAACTGTTATCTGAGCTAGGACAGAAAACAAATAAAACATGTCCTTTGAAATGTGATAGTCAAGCAGCCATCAGTATTTCCGGAAATCCAGTCCAGCATGATCGAACTAAACATGTTGAGATAGATCGCCACTTCATCAAGGAAAAACTTGAAGAAGGGATAATCAGCCTTCCCTTTGTTCGTTCTGAAGAGCAATTAGCTGATATTCTAACAAAGCCAGTTGCAAAGCCAGTATTCACGAGAACGTTGTGCAAGTTAGGAATTGAAGACCCAATTCAACTTGAGAAGGAGTGTTAGATAGTGGATAAGTGGGGAGTTAAATCACTTATCTGTACAAGGAGTGATCCCTAAAATATAGGGATCACATCCTTATCAAGTGATTCTCCCCACTATCTCACGTTCTCTATATTTCCTAGTCTATATAACTCTGATGTAATCGAGCATAACATATATCGAATAAACAAGCTTTCGATACAATCAATTCTAATAGAAGTATCAGAATTTTCCTAAAATTGGACCAAGCGCAGGGAACACAAGAAGGCGCCCCGTCAACAACCATCAGAAACCCTTCAAACAAATTTTGGTGCCCACCCAGATGAGCCATATGTCTACCTGCCTATTTCCTACACTTGGGTAGTTTTACAAGATGGATCATATCTATCTCCACAAAACTCCAAATTCCATGAAGACTAGACTTTGAGGGTTTTCCAATAGTATATGAGACGCCTTCTAGTTTGTCCTGTAGCAGTGCTAGAAAAAAATAAAGTTGGACCACTTGTAGAGGGCAGATGCGCTCACCCATCTCCTTCAAGTGCCATCGCGTAACCAATTTTGGCGAGAATCCAACGATTGTTACACCATGACATACCATCCTCCATTAGCGTTACTTCTATATAGCTCTCTCTCCCTTGACCAAAAATTGCAAGTCCTCCTTTGATGGAAAATTTACTTTTAGATCTATATTCTCTTCTTCTTTACTCTCATTCTCTATAGGTTTTTGACATTAAATCCTCCGGAATTTATTGCAATTGTAGAAGAATAAGGGCTCCTACCTAAGAATTGGAGCTTGCCCATTTAGTTCGGCGCTTCTCCGACACTTTAAGTATGGACTCATTGGAAAGGAAAAAAAATTCTTTTGTTTTAGTTTTCAATTAAGGTCAATGGTTTTTGTAATATTTTTTATGGTTGCATTACTCTTGAACATGATTAGCTTGACACTATGTATGAATATTTAGTGAATTTATCTACGTCATGGATTGATTTGGTGTTTGTTATGACTTTAGAAGTTGGGATTATAGCCTATTTACTATATTTTGATTGCCTATTATTGTTATCCTAAGGTTGATTGATCACCTATATTGGAAAACTTAGATAATTTAGGAAACTTGGAGGATCGACTGACCCAAAATTGGCTCCAAATAGACCAACATAAATAAGTACCTAAGTTAATAACGTTTAGGTAGATTCTTAACTCCATAATCTAATGCCCGTGATAAAGAATTAAAGGATTCTCGTGCACTAAATGAACCCTTTATAGGAGTTATTGTAGGAAACTTTGAAACTCCCTTGCACTAAACAGATCTCCAAAGCCTTAGAGGACGAACCACTAATCACCAGCTTGGGACTCTTGTGCACTAAATGGATCTTACTAAGTTTGCATGCTAGAACACCAATCCGAAATATAACATAGGTGAATGAAGCTAGATCACACATTAATGATTTTTGTCCCAAGTGATTATTTGCCTTGTTTGCTTAGTTGATACTTGATAGTTAGAAAATAATGTCTATCCAACCAATCATTATATGCTTTCATTTTACTTCTCTTTTAGATAGGCAATAGGTTTTAGATAATTTAATGAAGTCACTTCGAGTCCACTTAAGATTCGACCATGTGGTTTACTCATTGCTTCCACACCAGTCATTCTCTAAGTATCTATCAGTCGTCCACAATTGAAATTTTCTTCTAAAGCATTCTCCAACAAAATGTTGTAGTTTTGAGCAGGGCAAGCTAACACCAAATTGTTGTTAGGATCGAACAACACATCAAAGATAAGTGCGAAAACGAAATAAAAATACAAATTTACGTGGTTCATCCAATTCGGCTAATTCCACGATGATTAGGGTTCTTTATTCATTGTAATATTTTCAAATCTATAGCACAATAAGAATAAGAGTATTTATAGGTAGGAATCAAATGGCGTAACTGCCTCTTCACTAATGGAACACGTTCTCCACTAGTACTCTCCAAAATTCAGTTCAGGGGCTCCATACATCAACAATTGATACCAAGCTACTGTTCAGGTTTGATCTACTGCCCGTGAGTTCTCTAATTTCTGTATAGACAGAATTTATACTGTAGTTTTTTTTTGTAAACCTGTGGTATCCGGGTATCAGAATATCCAACTAATCCACAGGAACCCATGTAAAGCGACCCCTCCACATGGATCGGGCTAAACTTGGGCCAAAACCCAAGGTCGTGGCCCTAACACGCTTTCTTCAGCAGGAGTCGAATCATGCACCTCTAGGCAAGCCCTGAATTTGTGTTAGGGGCTCGACCGTTGGGATAACCCGTTAAGGTTAATTTATACTGTAGTTTGATCAGAGAAAGTTGTGGACAGGATTTTATCAGGCTCTATACATCAACAAACTCTCACTTGGAGACTGATCGGTCAACCAACCAACTCTGATCTACTTGTCAAATGCACTCTTCATAATTCCCTATCCGCATCATCTCCCATATCATTGTAGGGGACCAACTGAGGCTCTGCATAGCCCCAGTTTTCCAGCATCAACACCTTTAATCAACATGCTTGCTGAATTCTTTGTACCATCAATCTTATTCAAGCATATCTCACCTTCTTTCACCAGATTGCGAGTGAAATGATATCTTCTTCAGATGTATTTTGTACGAAAATGAAATATTGGATTCTTCACCAACTGTATGGCACTCTGACTGTTAGTAAACAGAACCTTGGCTTGTTATTTCTTGCCAAACTTCTCCAAATAATCAGTTAACCCTATCATCTCTTTGCTAGCCTCAGCTATCGCAACATACTTAGCCTCTATCGCTAACATAGAACACACTTCTAAAGCTTGGACATCCAACTAATGTCGTCCCATTTATAGTATAGATGTATCCGGATGTACTCTTACTTATTTCTACATCCCCACTTAGATCAGTATCAAAAAACCTGTCAAGTACCAACTTGCCATTCCCATAGCAAAGTGAAGTACTAGATGTTCCTTTCACATATCTAAGAAGCCACTTCATATCTTCCCAATGTTATTTCCCTGGATCTGACATATATTTGTTCACAGCTCCCATTGCATATGCATTATCAGGTATGGTGCAGACCATAACATACATAAGGCTTCCAACTGCAGAAGCATACGACACTCTTGCCATTTTCTCATGCTCTTCACCTGACTTGAGTGATTGCTGATTTGAAAACTCGAGATGATTAGCCAAAGGCGTAGTCGTGGGATTTGCCTTATCAATACTGAATCCGGACAACAACTTTTCAATGTACTGCTCTTGAGATAGATCTAGAGTTCCAGCAGATCTGACTCTAGAAATTCGCATTCCTAAGATCTGCTTCGCTGCACCAAAATCTTTCGTCTCAAATTCTATTGACAATCTTCTTTTTAGATTGTTGATCTCATCCATGCTTGAACCTGCAATCAACATATCATCCACGTACAAGAGTAAAATCATAAACATTTTGGTATAACAGGATGAATCCTTCTAATTTCTGTGAAAATCGTTGTTGCACATAAAGGAATCAAACTTCTTGTACCACTGCCTTGGTGCTTGCTTCAACCCATACAAACTTCTATTGAGCTTCGACACCATGCGTTCCTTATTAGGAACCTCATGTAGATCCCCATATAAAAATGTTATTTTTACATCCATCTGCTCAAGATGCACATTCTCTGCTGCAACACTCAGCAGAATTCTGATTGTGGTTAATTTCAAAACGTGAGAAAATATTTCAGTATAATCAATACCTTTCCTTAGTGAAAATCCTTTGATCACCAATTGAGTTTTGTACCTCACAGTACCATCAGTTTCATTCTTGATCCTGTGTACCCACTTGTTCAACAAAGCTTTCTTTCCTGCAGTTAACTCGGATAACACCTATGTATTATTCTTGTCAAGTGAGAAAACCTCAACATCCATGGTTTACTCCCACTTGATCGAGAATTGTCTCATCGAAAGATTATGGTTCTCCCCCATCAATCAGCAACAGATAATACAAAGATGGAGAATACCTTTCCGGTTGCTTAGAAACTCTCGTCGATCTCCTTAACATTGGCTATGGTGTGACAGGACCATGTTCTTACTCTGCATCAAGATTTTCTAAATACGGTCTGGCTGCAACATTACTAGGTGAAACTTCCTACAACTCAACCCCAGCTTCCACTTTTTCTGCATTTTTAAATTTTTCCCAAGACCAGTCTTTATACAGGACACTCTCATCAAATGTCACATCACAATGTCCCAAGATCTTCCTCCTCGTATCATCCCACAATTTGAACCCAATTTTTTCTGAACCATATCCAATCAAATAGTACTTCATAGCCTTTGAATCAAGTTTGTTTCTCTTTTTTGTAGGGGTGACCAAACGGGTTTTCGGGATGGGTATTGCCAATAATCGATCCCGGCCCGATAAGAAATGGGACTGGATTTTCGATCCCAATCCTGTCCTGAATTTTCAAAAAAATTGGGAATTTGGGTATCAGGACGGGACGGATTCAGAAAATACTCAAAAAATTATAACCCAAAATTTAAAAAAAAAATCCTGATTTCCCGATACCCGATTACCCGATTCCCAATTACCCGAACCAATCCAATTCTCGATTACCCGACTTATTTCAAGTAATCAAGAATTCGGTCAGTCGGGATTCAAGTCCTGAATCCCGACTGACCATTTGGCCACCCCTACTCCATTGGATCAATGTGAACATAGGCAGCACATCCAAAAGTCCTAAGGTGAGCCAATTTGATCTCCTTTCCCAACCACACCTCTATTGGAATCTCGGAACCCAAAGGAAGTGATGATCCTCAGTTTATCAAATATGATGCGGTGTTCACTACTTTTGCCTAGAATATCTTTGGCAAACCAACATGTAACCAAATACTTCTTGCTCTCTCTCATTCTGCGTTCTGTTCATCCTCTTTTTAATATCATTCAGTCTTGCCTTACCAGGAATTGTCCTGGTGCATTTAATTATCTCATTAGCACAGTACTTGGTGAATTCTGCAAAATCATATTCTCCACTGTAATGTGACCTTTTAGGCACTTGATCTTCAACCCGGTCTAGTTTTCAACTTCAATAATCTACTTCTTGAAAGTAGCAAACACATCAGATATGTATTTTTGAAGGTAAACCCATACCTTCTTATTGAAGTCGTTGTAAAAGTAGCATAGTATCTTAAGCCACCAATAGAGGAGACAAGAGATGATCCCCATACATCTAAATGCACTAGATCTAACCATTTCCGCCCTCTGATGATCTTTGTGAAACTGACACGCTACTGCTTTCCTAGAACACAACTCTCAGAAAACCTATCTCCACAAATTTCAGCCCTTGTAGACAATCCTTTGAAGCAGCACATGCATCCCCTTAGGACTCTAAGACTAAGTATGTTATGCCACAAACTCAAACTCGGCATACTATCAGCAACTGCAGTCAGATTTTCAACAACAAAAGTGGCGTATAAAGTCCCAGTATGTGTACCAGTTACAATCATCATCGCTCCTCTAATAATTTTCCAATGACCTCCACCGAATCTTGATTCATGACCCAAACTGTCAAACTGACCAATTGAAATCAGATTCTTCTTCAAGTCAGGATTGTATCTGACATCCTCCAACTTCCACGCCCTACCACCTGCGGTCTTGGTACACACATTTGTTTTTCTTGCAATCTTTAGAACTCTGTTGTCATCCAAATTCACTCTTTCAAAATTTCCAAACTTGAAATTTTGGAAGAATTCCATGTTCGAAGAAGAGTGGAACAATGCACCAGAATTCAGTATCCACGACTCAACTGGACTATCCACACTAAGAACTAAGACATTCGAACTATCATCTGTAAGGTATACATAATCATCATCTACTTGGGACTTCTGTTCTGGACCTCCTTTTTTGCTTCCTAAGTTTCGGACAATCTCTGCTCCTGTGACCTTTCTCGTCACAATTCTAGCAAGTAACTATATATTTGCCTCGACATTTATTCTACCCTTTTGACTTCAAACGACCATGCTTGCTATGGACTCCCTTAGTTCTGTTTCTATCCCTACGTTTTGTATTGAGTGCGCTACCAGACAAATCCCCAATTTTCTACTTGGGAATACTCTCGCTAAGGACAATATCTCAAACTTCATCAAAGTTAACTTCTCAGATCTACACGAACTGCTAATTGTGGAAATAACAGTATCCCACGATTCGGATAGTGAAGACATAAACAACAAGGTTCTAATCTCATCATCGAATTCAATATTAATTGAACTCAACTGGCTGATAATCATGTTGAATTCATTTACGTTATCTGCAATAGATCCACTTTCGGACAACACCAAATTGAACAAATGACGCATCACAAATACCTTGTTCATGGTTGATGGTTTCTCATACATGTTTGCTAGGGCCTTTAGAACTCGTGAAGTCATTTTTTTCTTTCACAGTGTTAAAGGCAACGTTCATTGCTAGTGACAGACGAATCAACCATAGTACATGGTGATCCTTCAGATCCTAGACCTCTTGTTTCATCATTTTTGGCTTCACTCCCGACAAAGGATCGTGAAGGTTTATCTGATACAGAAGATCTTCCATCTGCATCTTTCAGAAACTGAAATTAGTTCCATCGATTTTTGTTTATTTAACTCTTCATGATATCCATCTTTTCCAGATCGTTGTGATACAAAACCTTGCTCTCTGATACTAGTTGTTAGGATTGAACTATACACACAGGATCAAAGATATGTGGTTAACCTAAATGGGCTATTTCCACAATGGCTAGAGTCTTTATTCAGTGTAATATTTTCGAATCCAGAGTACAATAAGAATAAGAGTATTTATAGTCAAGAACCAAATAATGTAATTGCCCCTTCATTGATGGAACATGTTCTCCACAAGTACTCTCCAAAATTCCGTTCAAAGGCTCCATACATCAACAATTGATACCACGGTACTGTACAAGTTTGATTTATTGCCCGTGAATTCTCTAATTTCTGTGTAGGCAGATTTTGCACTATAGTTTCTTTGTGCCTCCTTGTTCTAGTGCCATTTATTTCTTTGAGTAATGTTGATATTCATGCATGTGAGGAATTGCCATGAGTTGATTTAGTAATGGTTCTTCCTTTAAGAACAACTCTCTACACCAAATAAAATTTCTAACCAAAATCTCCCTTGCATTATATTGACATTCCTGACTAAGTGAACTTGTCTTCAACTATTAGACTGAAAATTTTCGCATAGCCTGAAGTTGCCTACCATTTGTCTTCCGATAGGTAGGTTTCCTACCCATTCCTTATTCTTTTAATATTGTTCTCTAGGAACCATTCAGCTTATTTCCACCCTGTGGATATAGAGTATTGTGGTCGTGGTCGTCCTTCATCATATAAGCATCTGTAGAGCTAACCATACTTCTCCTTTAATAGCTCTTATCCTATCTAATTTTCTTTTCAATTATCCTTCACTCCTATTTTTCCTAATTGAGCATCATTGGAACTCACTAGGTTTTTGATAAGTTGGTTTTGTTCCAACTTATAATTGACTTTTATGCTTGAATCTTGTTGATCTTCAAAGATTAGAAGTGTATTTTATATTTGTTTCCCGTATTTTACAAGGATTCAATCAATATGTTAAGCAGATCGAGAAATTAAGGATGAATGACTACAATCTTCAGGTCGCAACTCTAGACTAGATACTACATAATCTTTTGGTAGGAAAAATAAGAAAACCTACATAAATATGGGGTGCGGGCAGACGAATTTACCCTCACTATTGAAGAAATATCTTACCCAAAGCTTCTCAGGGAAGCCAATGGTCTTGTCACTTGAAAAATAGATAATCACGTCCATCAAACGGAAGAGGAGGGTGTCTTAGTCCGTGGACCACTTGGAGAAGGAAGCTTGGATTGACCACAAGAGGAGATCCGGCCACTCTACTATTCATCAAAGGGGGGTTTCTTGCACTATGAACTTTTTAGTTCATTTTTAAATTTTACATATCAAAATCAAAATTTTGTAACTTGTGAGATTTGAACACGCGTGAGCTCATAAGCAAAATTGGGTTCCAGCCATTCAACCAGAGGACATATCTTAAATATAGTAGTTAGGTTATATTATTGATATAGAAGTAAGAAATAAATTTTAATAGATATTGTTTTATATATTCTTAGATAGTTTTTAATATATATTTTTATATTTCTTTAATATATTTATTTTGAGATTGTAGTTAAAAAAATTATTTCATAAATTAAAAACCTTGATCTATAAAAAATAAATTGAAAATCTTTTTACTTTAAATATTTTATCGATCAAATCTAAAAAAAATTCAGATGTATGCGGTATACTTCTATTAAATAATGTATTTTTCAAAAATTCAAATAAAATTTATTGAATTTTCTTATATCTTCTGCTCAAATCCCAAAAAAAAATTGAATTTTTTTGCATCTTTAACCGATCCGATCAACTCTGTTCAAGCCCAAAAAATTTGGCCCCCCTCCCTTCAAATCCTGGCTCCGCCTCTGGGTATGATGTAGCTCTGTGTATTTTTTAGAGTTGTTTTGAATGTTTAGCTGTTTGAAATGTTGAAATTGTTTAGTGTTATTGTGATTTTCTACCAACTAGCAAATGTTTGAAAAATGTTTGCTAGTTCTCTAAGCGTAGTTCGAGATTCGAAAGATGAGAACTACACTAAAAGTGATAAAACTAACATCATGTACCTTAAATACGTAGTTCGAGAGATGAGTGTTTAGGGAAAAGATGCCATCGTGGATGGATTTCATGAGGATAAAGCCTCTTGGTCAGTTGCATGAGATTCAAGAGATGAATGCATGCTTACCAAGAGAGGATCCTGCGAGTTAGTTAGTCTTGGCATGATTAGGTACGAGATTCAAGAGATGAGTGCTTGCATATTACGTAAGAAGAGCTATTACTCTAGAGAAACTAGTAACTAAAAGAGGAAATCTTATGGACAACTAAACAACCGATCTGAAAGCTAAGCTGAGAAACTAACTTTCCAAATAGCACTAAGTGGTGAACTAATTCGCTCTAGATCTTTATCCAAGAAACGTTATTATTTACAACTGAAAATTACCAAAATAGCCCATTTGTGTTGTATGTTTTAACTATGTTTATGTTCATTTAGTAGTTTAGCATCCCAACAATTAATCATTAATTCAAATTGCATCAAGTTTACTAATTTTGGTGCTTATCAACATACAATCCTCATGGTTCAATACTCATTTTCATCATTCTTTTACTTGTCTGACTTTGTGCACTTGCAAATACGTCAATTGTTATTATTCCAAGACCTCCTTGTTCTTTAAGCTGGCAGACATCCTCCATGAGACCTAAGAAATTTTTATGTCGATTTTGATTCCCTCCCCATAGAAAGTTTCTCTGAAATTTGGACGATTTTTTTATTACTTTTTTAGGAGCCTTATAAGTTGACATAAAGTATACTAGTGGAAGGTATAGGAGTAATGCCTTAGTCATAACCAATCTTACTCCAAAAGAAAGATAGATGTGCTCCCAACTTGCAAGTTTCCTTTTTACATTTATCGATGACAGGATTCCATAGGTCACATCTTGAGGTTCTCTGTCCAATAAGGAAATCTAAGTATGTAAATGACAATGAGTCCATTTTACAGTTTAGCTCAATTGGAAAAGCCTCTAAATCTGTTGTTGGGATGTTTAGCCTACTTAATCTACTTCTGTGGATGGCCCCTTTGACCGCGATGTTACACCTTCCTTGGCATGGAGTCTCGGGCGAGCATAAATACCTTGCGTCGGTCCTTGAGCCATTGACCTCGGCTGGCCTTGTCCTAAGGGAATTTCTAACCGTTCAATGTCTCTGGACTCCAAGGCTTACTGGCGCTTCCCAAGGATGATTCTCACGTAAAGGGTGTGGAGTAGTCGGTTGGTCAGTTGTTGGCCTGTGCCCGCCGGTCCAAATGATGTCGCGGTTGGACACATACCTCACACGCTTAATCCAAGTTCTCTGTCAAATGTCGGGTCCGCTGCATGGTGATATGTCTGTTCGGCCACAAGAAAGGATTGTGCCATCGTCCTTTGGCCATCAGTGATTCGGTTTCCAACGTCCATTTGAATAGTGTTGTTCCAACCGCTTGCGCCTGTTCGAATGATAAAGCCCTATATACTCGCACCCACTCGATCGGTGTGGCATCGGTAATTGGTGATTGCATGAATGAAAATAGGTTGTGTATGCTTGTCAATATCTCGACCTCACGTATACTACCGGTCGACAGTGTTTTGGTTGCTCGCATCCTCTTTAACGACAATCTGATTGGGGTTGATGCTCGGTCGGCAGGGCCTCGGCCACCATTGCCTCATAGAACCTCCATGCCTTGGCAGGTCCCCATGGAGGGAAAATCACATCATTCCTTCCTTCTCGAAAAGAATTTGTCCTCAAATCCGTTCCTTGCTTGCCGCCCTCAGCCGAGTAAAATTTCTCACGGCGCTTGGTGGTTGCATGAGTCCTTGGGTGATGAATGTAGTGAGGGTTAACTTTTTGGCGATCTCCTCCTGCACTTGCAAAACATAAAGTGTCCCGTTTGGCAAAAGTCCGATAGAGAGGCGGGCTCCCTAGAGAATTCTTTCACATCAAAATTCAAGAAAGCCCGGGATGCGGTTGGGGCTCCTTTCCACTGATTTCTTAGGGTGAACAAGCACTCCATCTTTTCCTTTTCCTTCTTTCTTTTCATTTTCCTCGAATCTTCACTTGGATCCATCCTTTCTTCTGCCTCCTCTCTCGGGTCTTTGCTCATTTCTCCTTCATTTTTTTTCTTGCCGTCCTCTCGGTCTCCTTTTCGTTCCTTTATCACAACCACATTTGATCCTCAAACACCTACATCAGAGTTAGGGACACCAAAGTGATCGGCTTACTTTGTTGTAAAAATGAATACTTGTTGGCGAAACAGTCATGCGTGGCCTTCATGTCAAATTGTCACGCTCGCCCAAGCAAAATGGGGTAGGTTTCCATTGGCACGACATCACTTAGTACCTGATCCTCGTATGCGCCGATGGACAAGGCGATTTGTACTTGTTGGGGACCTTCACTTCTCCACGCTTGCTCAACCACCACAGCTTATATGGTCTCGAATTTCGGGTGGTATCCCGCCCAACCTTGTCCACCATGTACATGTTGGTGATGTGGGCGCTGCTTCCCCGTCTATGATCACATTCCAGACTTTGCCTAGAATATGCCATTGGGTGTGGAACAAGTTTTCCCGCTGGCTTGGGGCAATGTCCTTAGCTCGGGTGCTGAGTGCTCACTGGGCAACAAACAGCTCACCCACCACGCCCCCTTGCTCCTCTTCATGGCCCTTGGCCACTTTTTCTTTCTCCTCTTCACGCCTAGATCGTTTAGTACCATAACCCGCTTGTCGGGCATTGGCTCGCGATGTGGTCAACTCCTTGGCACCTAAAATAGTTGATATCCTGGTTATGGGTAAGGACCGGAGTGCTGGTACCAATAGGTCGTAGCCTTGGCCTTGGTATCCTTGGATGCCTTGGCTTTGGTCTCATCGGTCTTAGAGGTGCTCGACCTCCACGGGCGCGTGTTCATTGGGGTGGTTCCCTTCTGCGCATCCTTTCACTTCATTTGCTCCTCCACCTTGATGCCCTAGTAGAGCATGTCGATGATTTCGACATAATGCTGGAGCTCTACCATGTCGGCTATCTCCCTGTTCAATCCTTGGAGAAACTGTGCCATGGTGACTTCCCTGTCCTCCTTGATGTTGGCTCAATTCATGGCAACTTCCATCTCTTTGTAATATTCCTCCATGCTCTTGGAGCCTTGCCTAAGCCCCTACAATTTTTGGTAAAGACTACGAAAATAATGGTTAGGGACAAATCTCCTTCTCATCAAGGCCTTCATCTCAATCCATGTCTCCAACGCGGGCTTGCCGTGTCTCCTTCGGGTGATCACCTCCTGATCCCACCAAATGATGACATACTCACTAAACTTGATGGCAACCAATTTCACCTTTTGTCGCTTTGTTTAATTGTGACAATTGAACACCATTTCCACCTTTGTCTCCCATTCGAGATACACCTCTGGATCCGCCTTGCTGTGGAACGATGACATCTTCACTTTGACCTTGTCAAGGTCGTTGTTTTGATCTCTCCATGCCGGCTCATCCATTTTACTATGTGGTCCATGCCTTGGTCCCCTTTGTAGAAAGCCAAGACCCGCTCGCTCTCCCTGACCTTGTGGCTCGACAAATCCTTCCTCGTCATCTGATCATGCTTCCTCATCATCATGATTTTGGCCATGGTTGTTGGCTGCTAGAGGTAGATCTCAAGCCACCAAGCATCTCACCTCCTCCATGAGTTGCCCCATTTGGTCTGTCAGAGCCTCCATCATGAGCTCTTGGTTTGTTGTCTGAACTCCATCCTGCTCGTTTCCTGCCATCAAAATACTTTGCGAAAAGAATGGGTGGTTAAAATGTGTTCTCTTGCTGATCCGTTTCCTCTTCCCCGGACAAGAGAGGATTTAATATTTTTTTAGGCAACTCTTTTTTTGAATTTTTTGTTTGCCTTGCCCCTTGTTTTGACTTGGCCATAATTTTTTTTTGAAAATCAACAAGTACAATTCAATAATAAAGGATATCTTTACCACAAGGGATGATGACTCGACGGCTATAAGAAGCCATGAATCAACACCACCGATGGTAGCCCAAAATGCTCAAAGTTGAGCTCTGATACCAAATGCTACGAACGCCAACCGTGTAACTAGATCCAATATCTTAGGTTGGCAGTTCGAGATGGATCTATGAGCAAGCTATCAAGAACTTGACACGTCACCTATAATGAGGTGGGAACTAAGCCTACAGTGCATTTCTTAGGGACACAACGCCACTAAACTTGAAATAAGAAGTTTAGATAAGTCAAAAAAAGTCTTAGAAAAGACTAAGAAAACTCGAAGTCTCACTTTGTTCAATGATCAAAACTGAAAAACTGATACATAGCTATAAATCCTTATACAGGCATGGCAATCAACTAGTGGATCAATCAAGGCCTCAGTTTCTTGCCCATCTTTAATGCCTCAAAATCCTATGTTGACCGTGGCCTTCCACCTCTCTCTGCACGGACTCTTGGCCAATCTTTATTGTTGGCACGGACTAGGAGAGGGCCATTGTTGTGAGCCGTGTGGCTGGTCCAAGGACAACGACCTTCAGCTTCCTTTTTGGAAGGCCCCTTTGACTGTGTTGTTCAACCTTCCATGGTACGGATTCTCGGACGAGCATAAATACCTTGTGCCGGTCCTTGTTCCATTGACCTCACTAGCCTTGTCCCAAGGGAGTTCTGGCCATTCAATGTTCATGGGCGACTCCAAGGCTTTACTGGCTTTTCCCAAGGATGATTCTTGCGTGAAGGTTCTGGAGTAGTCAAGCAGTCGATTGGTTAGCTGTTGGCCTACGCCCGTCCATCCAAATGATGCCGCAGTTGGAAGCATACCTAGCACGCTTAGTCCAAGTTCTCTGTCAAATACCCTATTCTACAGTCTTGGACGACTTGTCTCTATGATAGTGTCCATGAGCTATCAGGTCCACCGTGTGGTGATATGTCTGTTCAGCCACAAGAAAGGATCGTGCCATCGTCCTTCGACCATTAGTGATTTGGTCGCCAACGTCCACTCAAACAGTTTTGTCCCGGCCACTTGCACCCATTCGAACTATAGGGCCCCAGATGCCCGTGCCCCCTCAACTAGTGTGGCATTGATCACTGGTGATGGCACGAATGACAATAGGCCGCATCTGCTCGTCAATATCTCGGCCTCACGCGTACTCCCAGATGACAGTGTTCTGGTCACTCCCATCCTCTCAAACGATAATCTGCTTGGGGTTGGCGCTTGCTCGGCCGGCAGGGCCTCGGCCACCAGGGCCTCATAGAGCCTTCATGCCTCGGCAGGTCCCCAGGAGGGCAGATTGCAACAATCCCACCCATTAATAAATGAGTGGTGATGAATATTTAGGGAAAAATGAGCGAGCCCCGCCCGCATGTCCATTTTGTACTAAAAAATAAAAATAATAAAAATACAAAATTGACGGGTACAACAAGCTCTAAATTGTAAATGACCGAGTTTTGTAGATGTGTGGGTCTGGACCGCTCGTTAATGGTACGGGCTGACGGAATGGAAGCCCGGCCCACCCATTTGCCTATATCTAATCTTACTTGTACACAATAACAGAAAAATTCATCACAATACAACCATTGAAGTAAAAGTAAAGCATCAAATTACAACATAATTACCTGTAAGTTCTTGCAGTCCTAGATGATGGAACCATCCATAGACGTAAAGCTCTCTATTTGGCATCTCCTGAAGTCTGTCAAGATTGTATTATTGTTACTAGCATTATGCACCAACCCCTAAGCGCCCATACATTCTTCCAACTGCTTCGAGATTGAAGTTCCCTTGTGATCATCAAGTTTTTGGAAACCCGAGATCCTTTTGTGCAGCACCCAACCATGATTAATGAAGTGAGCCATGAGACACATGTATGTGATGTTCTGCATTGAAGTATAAGTGTCTGTTGTAAAGCTCATTCGAAGCCTCAACTCCAACATCTTCTTGAGTAGCTTCTGCTTTTACTTGAGAAACATAGCAATGTAGTCCTTCATGGCCTGTCTATCTAGAAATGCCTAGAAAGCGGGGCTCTAACTTGTGGATCATCTAACGTAACCTTTCTCTCTCAACCAACATAAATGTTTGTTCATCAAGGAAAAGAAATTTTGCTATTGCCCGTCCAATAACCTTCTCATCAGTACTTGTCAACCCATGTATCGCCTACAGTTGAAGTTTTTGGTGACAAGGCATCATGTGTTAGCTTCAACTGTTTAGGGTCAAGCCTCGCTAGTCTGCTATGATACACATGACAAACCTTATGGTGGTATACCATACTAGACTTGTCATACGTCTTAGGGTAGACCCCAACATCCTTTCCACATTAATTACAAATGGCGCATGGATTAATGGGATTAGCAGGCTCAACCCTCATAAAATGGTCCCACATAGGCGAGGCTAACTGATCTTCCCTTTTTTTAACCAGTGTGCTATTCGAGTTCTCCAATGCGGAAGGAGGCTCCTCATTCTCCATATAATGCAAGCCTCTATAATACTAAACATAAAAAAGCATTAGACCAGATAATGGATGTAAGAATAAATGAACAGTGAATTTAGAAATTCAAGAATAAATGAACAATGAAAATATAGTAGGTATGGTGAATTGTAGTCACAACATCATTTGCAGCTGAATTCTACTCTACAGATATGGTGAAACACTATGCTAAGCAGTAACCTTGATCCGAAAAAAAATAGTAAGTCTAAGTGTCCAATGTCCATCACTGGGGAGTAAGGACAAAATATTGAAAAAAATGAATCTGATGCATTGACAATTGAAATTGAAGAGTTGAATAACAAACATAATAATCATCAGCTAAGATTGATAAAGCCACTCAAATTCAATAATCAACATATCACCATTCTCAAAAGGAAACAAACATCATGAATACGTGTATTCTCCCACCCAATTGAACCCATCCCACCCAAAAAATTTAAAATTTGGCTGCGAGCGATATTTTGAATCAGGACAAAAAACCTGATGGGCAAAGTTGTAGATATCTTGAATCTACAATCAACAAATCTAATTTGGTTGCGAGCATTTGGCGTCGTAACTGGTAGAAATGATTAATTGGTTTTTGCCATCGTGACACATGAATACTGAAATGCGAAATTTGAATCATAGCGACTAGCGTGGAGAAATTGAAAATGCAAAAGAGAAAAGAGAAAAGAGAAAATGTAATGAGAAAACAGAAAATGCAAGATTACAAAATATAAAATATTTTTTAATAAAAAAAATTGGATGTTGGTGACGTCCAAATCTGCCACCGCCATAATGTTGGGAAAAAAAATAACACCACTGACCATCGACGGAGGCGGTGATTGTATTCCGCCACCATCGATCACCGATAGACATTTCGACTTCTCTGAATATATACCTAGATCATAGCATTGAACAATAGAACACTTAGTCATTTGGTAGTCGAATTGGTCTTATCCGGCTTCACAGACAACTGTTGGTTAGTTAGGGACATTTTTTAACCTTTGTTTGGTAGTGGGGAGCCGGGATAACGACTAAGAGAAAGCCCTCGTTTGGTATTAGTGTTGGCCAAGGCGGATATCCTCCAACTTCTTTAATTCGACGTTCTTTTACCAAAAAGCCCTTTAAAATGCAATATAAATGCTTTCTTTTTCTTCAAACCCTAACCTTAGTCCTCCATCTTCCCCCGATGTTCGTCGCTGCATTTCGATGGAGAAGTCGTCCGACATTCCCGGTCCTAACCCGTATCTTCCATCGCACACGTATCGCCGGTTGGTGAAGCCGCCTATAAGATTCTCCTTGCGCATGTATACCCGAGCATATAAGGAGGAGCGTACGTATGAGAAAACATGCCCACTTTTGGTTGTGGACGAAGATCCAACGTAAAGCCCAACCATTGTTGCTTAGGATCGTGAAATCGAAGACAAGGAGGAGAACTCCGTCATAGTTGACGGTTACGCGAATGGAAACCCTCATGTCTACAGACGCCTCTTCGCCGTGGGTGAGACTTTCTCCCGCGTGACAACTGACCGCAACCCAAGTGAATGAATGGCTGAATATTTCACCTAGTGTAGTCTATGCTATATGTTGTGATGTTTTCTTTCATTTTTTGGGGTTGATCTATTATGATGTAATGCTGTGTAGGAAATTGTACTGTATTTTGAACCAATGCCTGCTAATGTTTTCATTTTGTTTTGTTATATCCTAATCTTGAGCAATTCCCAGATTCTCATTACATTGTTCTTATGCTGTGTTTCAATTTTAGTGATTCTGTTTAACTCCCCTTGTTTGAGAATCATTGTTGTGGTAACTTTCTAGCGAATGGTTCAAAGATGTGTTGTGAATGGTCTACATTTCAATTTTGCTATGAATTGTTTTGTTTCTACTGTGAACATATTGTGAACTTTGAATTACAGTAAATTGCCTCTTGTAAATCAAAGGTTGTGCATTAACTTCGACTTGCAATAAATATGTAGTGTTTAGATGCCATTACTTCTAATATGAATTACAAATTGCAATGGGAATCTGAGAATTATTCCAACGCTTTAAACATGATGGACACTATCAACTACTACCAAATATGAATTGCAGATTGGAAGACTGCTTTGTGCATTAACTTCGAATAGCATACTGCAGTATTATTCCATAGTAATGCCCCACAACTACTATCTACACAACTAATGGCCACAAATACACAGCACAACTAATATTCACAACTACATAACTAATGGTCACAACTACGTAATGCATAGTTGAACCCAAGACATGCAGTTGTGAATTAACCAAATTTGAAATGCAACAAGCATATAGAACAACATCTTGCAACACAACTGATAAACAATCAAATGTTCAAGATTATCAATGTTTTCCTAATCAATATCAAAGAAAACAACATTAAGGTTATCATCCCTATATATTCTTGATTGTCCAAAAATACAACAAGTTTTGAATATCTCAATTATGTTGCCCTTCAAAAAACAGTCGAATAAATTATGTGTGGTCTTCTCCATCTATATGGTTCTGGTAATAGTACTATTCTTCATTCTTAAGCAGGTGTTCAACAAGGCGGATCCTCTGTGCAACATTCAGCTCTTCATGTCCTTCCAGATGCTTAAGCAACCGGACAATTTTCTCCATTTCAGACTCACCATACAAAATATGCTCTTGTTTGGAGAAGAGTCTTTCTGCTCTAGTGTAGACTGCATCCACATTGGAGAGGGTGTCTCCTGCTTTAGAAGCTAAGTTGGGTTGACTATTCACCTTCAATCTCCTATGCCTGCCCGGCTTACGCTAGAAGCACCATCCACACCGAACTGTGATTTATTAGCAACAGGAGTGTCATTTGGCTCTGATTCTTGAATGTCTTCTTTGCCAAATTCATTGATGATTTCTTGCCACATGGGAGGTTCCTTCTCTGCCACTAGATGATCCCTTGCACTTGACCCTATTGCACGGTACTTGTCGAATAGCTCACACCACAACTCGTAGTAAGGGAAAGACTTTCCTCTTAGTGCTAGATACTTGTTGTTCATCTGCACAAAAGAAAAACAAAGAATGCATCTTCAGCAAAACCATAACCACTTTGATTTATAATTAGCATACAGTGTACGGAAAACACATTACTTGTGCAAGCTCACCCCACATATTCTCAGAGTCCACTATGATGGTGTTCGTCCCTTGGTCAATAGCCGCTTCACTCAACTTTGAGAATTCATTGAGTAAACGGTATTGCTTACACCAGTTGTGCAACTTATTAGATAATTTTTTTGAAAGATTGACATTCCTAGAACGGATCACTCAAGAGACTAACAAGAATGTTTCAAGAATTTGAGAATGCCAAACCAAGCTTTCACGGACCTATGCAGAGTTTTGATGATTGTGGTTTGGCAGACAACCATTACGTGTCTATAGTCGAGAAGGTTGCTATATTCCTACGCACACTTGCACACTATTAGAAAAATAGGATATTGCAATCTTATTTTCAGTGAAGTGGTTAAACCATCAACCAAGCATTCCATAAGGTACTGCAGATCTATGCTTAAACTGCGTAGTAGACTCTAGTTCAACCTACTCCAGTTGATGAAACAACTATTGATAAGATATGGAAGTGATTTCAGGTAACTGTACTACCTATGGTTTTTTAGTGACAGTTCATTGTTGTACTCTCACAATGTTCATCCTGTAATTAGGGATGCGTAGGCGCACTGAACGGTACATATACCCTGCTTTACATTCAAATAGAAGATCAACCAAGGTACCAGACAAGAAAAGGTCATTTGGCAACAAATGCCCTTGGAGTTTGTGCACTCAAGGGCATTTTGTCTACATGTTGGTTGGTTGAGAAGGTTCAGATGCAAATGGTCATGTACTACGTGACGCAGTCACTCGTAATAATGGATTGAGGATCCAAAATGGTTAGTGAAATCTGAAAAATCAAGCACTAATGGTCTTTTCGTGTAATTACCATTTTGACTTGTTTTATGTCAATTGCAAATGGAGTTGGAAGAGTCATCTTTGACAATTCTTTTAGCTTTGTGCTAATAATGGACTAGAGCAAAATGAC
>JAOWBN010085853.1:0-20133 GCA_028565015.1 Pinguicula moranensis
CTTAATCCTCCCAGTGACCGGCTACCAAATGCACCCTAACAGTGGTGCGGTGAGGGTGGACGTGGACGTTTTGGCCCCTAACGAGAGATATTCTTCGATAGTTGAGATGTTCTTGATGGTTATGTGCGAGCGTGCCAGGGGTCCCTTGTTTCCTGGTTCACAGGGGAGAAATCCCCGATTTTCAATTTAAGGTCCCTGAATGGACCACGTTTAGGGGAGGAATTTTCGATATTCGATTTGAGGGGGCATCGGTGGTTCATTTGTTCTAGGGGAGAATGTTGAGAAAAAAAATGTCCCACATTGATTGTGGATGGAGAATTTCATGGGTTTAAATATAAGAACACCACATTACTTGGTTTGAGACCTTTTGGGGGTAAAAGCCCAAAGGCAAAACAGTGAGGGCTCCGGCACAAAACGGACAATATCATACCAATGTGTGGATTCGGGTGGGGTCCGGGACCAAAAATTAAATCCTAACAATTCCCTTAGTGGAATTGATTACAAAAATTCCCAAGTATTCCAAGTTCATCAAAGACCTAGTAACTAATAAAGAGAAGATTCAGGAAGAGAGGGTTGTGGCACTGAGTATTAATTGCAGTTACCTTATTTAAGGTAGTATTACAGTGAAGGTGAGGGATCCAGGGAGTTGCACCATTTTGTGTGAAATTGGAAGGCGACACTTTCCCAGAACATTATTAGATCAAGGATCCGGGATTAGCCTGATGCCCCTCATTACTGCTAAGTCTTTAGGGTTGAAAAAAAAATAGAGCCAATCAACATTACCCTACAACTAGCAGATCATTCGGTTGTCAAGCCTACTTGGATCATTGAAGATGTGTTAGTGAAAGTAGGCAAATTTGTCCTCCCAGTGGATTTTATTGTTCGTGACATGGAATAAGATGCTGAAATCCTATTCAATTTGGGAGACCGTTTCTAGCCATCGGAGATGTCCACCTTGGGGTGAAGAACAATACAGTTACTTTTAAGGTTAATGGTGAGGAATGAACCTTCAATGTTGTCAAAGCAATGAGACACCCAAGGGAAGTAAAGTTTTGTTTTGCTTTGTATGCCCTGGACAAATGTATTTTGGAAGAATCTTACTACAATTCCCCCATTGAGGATGATAAAGTTTTTGATCAATTTGGCTCATCAAAATCCTAAAAAGTTGATAATATGGTTGAAGGTTGTCACTTGGATGAGTCTATTTTGGGAATTACCAATGGAGTTGTGGAGACCATTGATAGGAGTCTATCGGCCGAGCAAATCAAAAATGAAAACTTCAGACCCTCCATGATGGTTCCACATGAGTTAGATTTTAAGCCACTACCTGCAAATCTGAAGTATGCCTTTCTAGGAGCAAACAAAACTTTACCCATGGTCATCTCATCTTCACTTGAGCATGAGCAAGAGGAGAGACTCTTAGATTTACTGAGGAAGTACAAGCTAGCCATTCGGTGGACAACTGCTGACATCAAAGGCATCAGTCCATTAGTCTACATGCACAAAATTAAGCTTCTTGAATTTGGCATGATCTATCCAATTTTCGATAGTGAATGGTTGAGTCCAGTGCAATGCGTACCAAAGAAAGGAGTTACAGTGGTAAAGAATGACTCAGAAGAGCTAGTGGCTACCCGAGTGGTTGATTCTTGGAGAGTATGCATGGATTATAGGAAATAGAACTTTGTCACTAGGAAAGACCACTTTCCTCTCCCATTTTTTGGATCAACTCTAAGACCGCATAGCTAGATATCTCTCCTATTGTTTCTTAGACGGATACTCAGGCTACAATCAGATAGTCATACCGCCACAAGATCAAGAAAAGACTACTTTCACCTATCCCTTTGATACTTTTGCCTTTAGGTGGATACCCTTTGGCTTATGTAATGCACCTGCGACTTTTCAAAGGTGTATGATGGCCGTCTTTAATGACATGGTGGAAGACATCATAGAGATGTTTATGGACGATATCTCTGTCTTTTGATCATCCTTTGATTTGTGCCTTGAGAATTTGGGAAGGGTACTCCAGAGATGTGAAGAGGCAAATCTGGTTCTCAATTGGGAGAAATGTCAATTCATGGTGCATGAAGGCATCGTCTTGGGTCATAAAATCTCTTCTCGTGGCATAATGCAATAATAGATGTCATTGCTAAATTATCCTATTCATCAAATCCTAAGAGCATCAGAAGCTTATTGGGCCACGCCGAATTCTACAAAAGATTCATTAAGGACTTTTCAAAAGTGGCCAAGCCCCTAGGCAATCTACTAGAAAAGGATGTGCTCTTTAACTTTGATGAATAATGCATGGTGGCATTTAAGGTGCTAAGGGAGAAGTTGACCAATACCCTGATTATTGTGACTCTAGATTGGACCTAGCCCTTTGATGTGATGTGCGATGCAAGCGACTAGGTTGTGGGAGCAGTGCTCGATCAAAGGCGAAACAAGATATGTCATGTTATAAATTATGCTAGAAAGGTGCTAAATGATGCTCAGATTAATTACTCCATCATGGAGAAGGAGATGCTACCAGTGTTGTTTGCCTTTGATAAATTTCGAGCATATTTACTAGGTGCCAAAGCGATTGTCCATATTGACCATGCAGCCCTCAAGTACCTTATGCAAAATAAAGATGCAAAACCGAGATTGATTAGGTGGGTCCTCCTCCTCCTCCAGAAATTTGATTTAGAAATCAAGGATAGGAATGGGGCGGAGAATCGAGTAGCTGACCACCTTTCAAGGTTAAAAACAAAGGCACATAAGGAAGATGAGTTGCAATTGCACATCAAAGAGACTTTCTCTGATAAGCAGCTCTTTTCCATTTAGCCAATTTACTCATTACCTTGGTATTCTGACTTGGCAAACTTCCTGGTGACAGATAAGGTTCCACCCGAGCTATATTATCAGCAAAGGAAGAAATTCCTTCATGATACAAAGTACTACATCTGAGAGGAACCATATTTATTTCGGTTTCGCAGTGATGGCCTTATTAGGAGATGTGTGCCTGAAATTGCGCAACCGCTAATTTTAGAGGGTTGTCATCAATCTTATCATGGTGGCCATTTTGGAGGAAGAAAGACAACATTCAAAGTTCTTCAATCAGCCTTTTATTGGCCTACCATGTTCAAAGATGATGTAGAATGGGCAAAGCAGTGTGACAATTGTCAGAGGGTTGGCAACATCTCTTGGCGAAATGAGATGCCAATGAACAATATCCATGAGGTGGAGTTGTTTGATGTCTGGGGCATTGACTTCATGGGTCATTCCCTTCATCGTTTTGGAACAAGTACATCTTGGTAGCCGTAGATTATCTTTCGAAGTGGGTGGAAGCAATGGCTCTTCCTTCCAATAATAGCAAGGTTGTGGTGAAGTTCATCAAGAAGAATATTTTCACTAGATTTGGAACACCAAAAGTGATTATCAGTGATGGGGGTTTACATTTCTGCAACAAGCCATTTGAATCTCTCTTGACAAAATATGGAGTCAACCACAAGGTCGCCACACCTTATCACCCTCAGACAAGTGGACAAGTAGAGGTGTCTAATAGAGAAATCAATAGGATTCTTGAAAAGGTGGTGAACCCCTCAAGGAAATATTGGTCCCGAAAGTTGGATGATGCTTTATGGGCATATCGGACTGCTTTCAAGACATCTATTGGGACCTCCCCTTTCCAATTGGTTTATGGCAAGGCTTGTCACTTATCTTTGGAATCGGAACATAGAGCATTTTGGACATTGCAAAAACTTAAAATTGATCATGAAGTCTCAGCAGAGAAAAGATTGATGGAGCTTAATGAGATTGATGAATTCCAACTTGAATCTTACCATAGCTCTGTGATCTACAAGGAAAAAGCAAAAAGAGTGCATGACAAGGCAATTCGCCCAAAGGAGTTCTTTGAGGGTCAAAAGGTATTGCTATACAATTCTCGACTAAGGCTTTTTCCAGAAAAGCTTGAGTCCCATTGGTCCGGACCCTTCACAGTGCATAAAGTGTTCTGTTCAGAGCTATGAAAATTAAAGATATGGAGACCGGAAACATCTTTAAAGTCAATGGACATAGACTTAAGGTATGTGTTGGAGAGGACATGGCAAATGCACTATATGGGAAGACTCCTCTTCCCTTGGTGGACCCTAATTCTTAAAGTCTATGCACCTTGTCGAGCCAGCGACATAAAACCCAAACGCTTGTTGGGAGGCAACCCAATTCTATCTATTTGGAGTACTAGCTTGCATAAGGAGTCCCAAGTAGTCAATTTCCATTCTTGGGACATTTAGTGCAGCTAATATGACCCAAAGAGTTTTTTTTTTTTTTATGCATATTAGTTTTAAATAAGTCAAAGGGTTTTCTTTTAGCTTGGTTCTTTCCCTTGATATATTTTTTGCTTTGAACTGGGTATTTGTTTATTTTTGCAGGAATAATTAGGTGGTGGATAGTATTCAAGTTTTGAGACCCCAGTCAGCTCGGAGTGGCCAGATCATGACTACAAATAACACTTGCCACACTATATCGTGCTAGCATACTATTTTCTTGGACCAGGGAAGTTATCCTTTACCCTTAGCTTTGTTTTCTTTTCTAGCATTGAGGACAATGCATGATTTAAGTTGGGGTGTTGCATAACTTCGTTATATGCTACGTTTCACGATATGTGATGCTGTGTGTCTGACTTTATAGTGGTATTGCAATGCTTGGATGTGCTATAATTTTTTTTAAATTTTCAGCATTGCTTTGCAATATGTGCGCGCTGCTATGTGAATTTATCTTAGTGCTTACATGATTTGTATCATTAAAACCCTAAATATTGGAAGGGAGAATGACCATGAGTACTTAACTTTCCTTTAACCTACTCTTGTATTACTTAGTATGTGCTCATGGCCTTTTGAGTCTATTGCAATTTTAACTTAGATTTCTTGAGTTGATAAGAATGTACACTTTGGCCACAAAAAGTTTCACTACAAAAAGGTGATGATTTATAACTTATTGAGAGATCGAAATGGTCTCGCCCATTTCTTTTTGAGTGTGTCAGTCAACGCGTGCTCATTCTCTTTGCATTAAATGTCATCTTAATGTTATATGATATTTTTTTGCACAAAGCATGAGAATGATACTTAGGTAAAATCACTCTTAGCCTAATTTATATATATATAAATCTTTACCCTTTGTTTTATCCCCTAGTGAACCCAGTTGAGTCAAACTGCCTATGTTTTATTGAAAACCAGTTATATAAGCTGATATCCATCATTTGAGCTTTCTTGTGACCCTGCTAATGAATCTGATTGTTGATGCACATTACAAGGTAAAATGAGGGTGCATAATGCTGACTTATGTGAGTTTTCTCGGTGATACTTGAGAAGATATATAGTACACATGTGATTGTTGAGACCAAATAAAAAAATAAAATAAAATAGAGAGAATCCTTAGTCAATCTCTTGAAAGGAATATGTGAAAGAAGTTTATATGCAAACATTGTAAATCTCAGGTTTTGAGTGGAAAAGTAAGGAGTGATTGCCCCCAAAAAAAGTAAAAAGAAAAAGAAAAAGAAAAAGAAAAAGAAAAAGAAAAGAAAAGGAAAAGGAAAAGAAAAAGAAAAAAAAATGAAAGGGCAAATGGAGGTTTATTCGAGAGTTTATCATATACTTTGAGAGAGTTCTTACTTGGTAGTGTGCATTAACATTGATGGTTTGTTGGCATTTTAGTCCACTTTGCCCATATTTTATCCTACCTTGCCTTTCAAAGTCCCTTAGATTTGTGCATTTAATTATTTGTGACTATAAGGTACTTCGGTGCAATAGTATGAAAATGCTGCGTTGAACGACTTAATTGTGTGAATTCTCCCTATTTTGTGAGGTTGTGTGAATCATATTGAGTGGTGGCAAATTTTGTATGTTTGAGAAAAATCAATAATGGCGGTTGAAGACTTTGACACATGATTTTTTCTTAAACTGCAATAGACTATTGCACATAGGAATAACTTGCACATACTTGAGTTCTAAAGAGTTTGGTTTGTAAAAAACAATTGGAAAGTCTCATTCCTCATTATGGGTTATGCATGATACTTATTGTGGGGGCCTAAATGAGTCACTTTAGGTGTGTAGAATTTTGTTTGTATGTGCTGACTTCGTACTTGTTCGAGGACAAATAATAGTTTAAGTTTGGAGTGTTTGCTAGAAATTAAATATACCTATTTGTTTCCTATGATTTACACTTATGGATAATTATAAATTACTCATTTTGGTGATTTTTATTAAAAAAAATGGCATGATTTTCATTTGACTTATTTTATGATTTTTTTAGGAAAATTCATTGAAAAAAGAGAATGAGTCATAACATTTAGGCAAGCTAATTTTTATCAAGCCCAATTTAAATCCCAAGAAGAAAGAAACTTGGATCCCTACATTAAAAAGCCGCTGCACATAAAATTAGAGATGGGCCACACACACAAAAAAAAGAAAATCAGAAGAATTCTGAGGGGGGCCGCACACAAGAGAAAATCAGAGGAACCAAATGTGAAGAGGGCCGTAGGAAGAAAAGAATTGAGAGATGAAGTTCAGCAGGAGAATATTGGAAGACAACCACACAAGTTCACGCCTCATCTGGAAGAAAACATTCTTTGCAGAGAAATAAATTCACGCAGGAGTTGAAAAGTCAAGGAAAAAAAGAAACAGCAAGAAAAAAAAGAGAGCCTCCAGTTCACGTGACATTGGGTGTAGAAAAGAAGGAAAAAAATAAAAATAAAAAAAAGAGAAAAAAGAATTGAGAAAGAGGGTTGACCTGAAGAAACAGGAAGAAGGGGAGAAGAATGGAAGGAGAAAGAAGAAAGATATCGCACAGAAATTGGCGTTTCATTTGGAACAATTTTCACTACTGAATTATTGAGGATTAAAGCTTCGATTGAATTGCTTCTTTAGGGGAGTTTTCAGAATTCTTTAATTTATTAATTAAATTTTTATTTTTTAAATTTATATGGTGTTTTGTTGTTTCAAATTAAATATGCATAGCTAATTTATTATTATACTCCTAAGTTGACATATGGGTGATTGATTTTTTGTAGATAAATGTGAGTTTCATGTTTTGGGGTATTTGTGATTAGTCTATTTGACAAATTAAATTATTAAATGCATGTGATTTTTTTTGTCCAAGTAAATTACGTGAGAATACTCAATATTGGTTAACTCTTTATTGCCATACTGTGGGATAATTGTCAAATAGAACTTGAAACCTATGCTTAGACATAAGGTAGGTAAAAGTGCATTTCTTGCACTTAATTATTAATGTGGACACGCATTTGAATGAGTCTCCTGTTTGCACTTAATAACTCGACAAACGGAGTTAGCCAATAATTTTGGGAGTATTAGACATAGGAAACTAAAGCGTAAAAGCATCATCACTAATCAGTTTAATCTTAACATGTAAACTTGCATAAATTGAGGAAATTGAAGTCACCCTAGTCATCTTTAGGAGTATTTTTTAATCTCTATCTATTTTCCTGTAACCTCAAGTGCTTGGAATTCCATTTTTACTTAATTCGTTCGTAGTTAAGTTATTCCAAAAATTTTAGTTTATATTAATTTCTTCTTTTATTAAAAAACCAAAACAAACAAACTATTTTCATCTTTTTATATTTATTTCTGTGAATTATGTGCATACTAATTTAGGTAGTCACACTTGAAACCACTCTTAACACCAAACACTCCCTGTGGGATTCGACCCTATTTTCACTTACACAACTACACCCATAGACTTGCGTTAAAATGAGTGTTTTTAGATAGTTTAATTTAGTTTTGTGCTTAAATTCATTATACAGAAAAAAAACCCATCAACATCTACTGTAGTCATCCACCAAAGTAAGAAAGTATTGGCAAAGGGTAACAAAAGGAAGCTTATTGGGCACCCAAACATCCATCTGGATCATTTCAAAGCACTTGCTTGCTCTATGTAAAATGGGTTCAAAACTATATCTAGTATGCTTTAATAAAGGACAAATAACAAAAGTATCAACTACTCTTTTCAAATCTGCATTTTCTTTTGTAATGTTCAAATGGTTCATTACATCAATCGAAGGTTGCCCAAGGCAGTTATGTAACAAATGTGAAGTCACAATAATACAAGCTTCAAAACAATTATTCTTTACTAAAACTGGACTTTGTGCAGTCACAATAATACATGTCTTCCATTTGCTTCTCTGATTGCATCAAGGCTGAAGGAGCTGACATTCAAAACGTATAGCTCTCTTCCATGAACTTGCGATTGTTCTTCCAACAAATCCTCCATTTGCTGCCTACGCTTCATCGTCAACAGCTCAAGCTCCTTTGTTACTTCACTAATCGCCATTCTTTAACAAAACAGATAACAAATGCTTCAACCGAAAACTTGAATTCTACTATCGAATCAACCTGTTTCAACTCGCCATGATCTCTAGTGTATCACCCGCTCTGATACCATGTAGAATTTGATGAATCCTGCAACATTTACAAAGAAATCGTGGCAATTAATGAGAGAGTTGGAAATTCTTACCTTTGTTTTTCATTTCATTCGAATAACTGTTTTTCACAATGTTTTCGTACAGTTAAATTACAGTTGCACATAAGCGTATTTATACTAAAAAAAAATGCTACAGGAAAACAAATCTAATAGCCGTCCGATCAGTGTATATCAAACTGCTTATAACCAACCACGTGTTTTGATTTAATTCCTTTTGACTCCTTCGACAAAGGCGTGTTTTCACTCGAGGTAGAAGGTGCAACAGCGACTTCTGAGACTATTATCAACGCAATTGTATTGAGGAACAGAGACTGTTTTTTGCATTCCTAAAAATGATGAACCAGCAACCTTCACGGCAAAATGTCTGTCATCAAGCAAATTGTTGGCTTGAACTAGTAGCTTAATCTGATAATTCAACATACTATCTCGGATGGGACACATGTCGTATGATGTTGTTGGAGCTCAAATTTCACAAACTGGAACCCTGAATCTAAAGCAAACCTTATTGGGACGACAGAGGTGTCCTTTGCGAGTCTTGCAGAGTCGTTAATGCGCCAATGATGTTTCGCATTTCATCAGTCGTCGGGGCTGCTTTTTTATATTGTACATGGTTGAAGATTCCAACAGATATTCAAAGGACTCTCTTCTCTTATGACCAAAAGTTTTCGTAAGTATACACACATATATATATATATATATATATGTTCTAGCATCTGTAGTGCTCGTAGTAAGCAGTGGATTTAGCCCCGCTGATTGTTGCAGTTTCTTTTCCTTGAGATCGATCAAACTGTCTGCCCTCTCTACTTGCGAGAAGCTCCATTTTGTAGCAGTTTACACTATTAGACAGAAGAATCTTCATTTTTACAAGACCCTAAAATTCCCATAATTACAAGATTTCGATTGCAAGGTCGTTGCCTCAAATCGACAAGTTGCAGCCCCAGTCTAGACGCCACATATTTGTTTTGGAAAGAGAATCAAAAGTGCAAAATGACTATTTTACCGCCGCCTACGGAAAATATCTTGTTTAAAACTTCCCAAAGAAGCTAAATTTCACAAGCTTCCCGAGAAAGTTAACTTTTAGGGATACCTTTCGAGAGACCAGATACACTAACCATTCTGGGAGGGTTTCGAATTCTGGAGACATTTCCAATTCTGGGGATGTCTCCCCGTGGAACCATGAATCAATTTTTCCTATCAATCCATTTTGGGAAGGATTCTATCCTAGAATTCGGGGCACAAGGAATCAATACTTGGATAGGAGCCACAAAGAAGAAGGAGGAGTTCCAACGACTCCCGATTCATCCAACGGGGTTTCTTGCCTATATGAACTTAACTTTTGTCTATCTTTTAGTATGGCATGAACCTTAATTTAGAACATTGATGTAACCTCTTGTGAGTTTAGTTGTGGACGTTAAATGCCTTAAGAAATGGGCTACAACTCTTGTCTATGAGAGCCATGTAACCCTTGTTAATTTTGTTGCGGATTTCTAATGTTTAGTTCTTTGTAAATGTTGTTGTTGCTATTTTATTTTATTATGCTTTTTCATTAACTTGTATGTGTCTAGCTGACATATGCACATTCACTAAGCATGGTGGGAGGTCGAGAGACACAAACCATGCTAGGTATGGTAGAATCAACGGTAATCGCCATAGCATGAGAATGCCTATGGGGTTATTACTACCGTGTGAAGGTTTCCTAAACTTAAATCCTTAATTGTATTCATGTGTGAATTTGAGAGAAGCATGCTTATATACCATAAGAGGGATGCTTGAACTTGAGAGAGACTTGTGTCTAAGAGAGAAAAATCTGGTAGATAACAATACAACAAATCCAAAAAGTAAACATAGAAAGAAACCTTCTAAGTTCACTAGATGGTGAAATCACGAGCCCTAGATCTCATATTCAAGTATCGTTTGCATGCATACCCTGTTTATTTATGCTCTTTATTTTAATATTTTTTGTATTTTATTTGTAGGTTAGTTTTACCTTTTTTTTTATTTAGTCCCAATTGCATAGAACACACTAATTTTAGTGATTATAATTTACTATTCTCGCGATTCAACACTCTACTCATCATTATATTACTTGTGCAACTTGTACACTTACAAGTAGCGAATACTACAACTATTTGTGTGCATCAAGTTTTTGGTGCCATTGCCAGGGATTGTTAGTATGATTAGATCAATACCATGTGAGAGCTTAGCTAGATTGGGTTTTTTCTTTTCTTTTGTCAAGCTAGTGACATCAAAGAAGTGTTTCTTGTGAGGCAACCCAAGCCTTTTTGATCCGAGCAAGGATGTACCCCTTACTCTCTTATATTTTTCTGAAATACTTAATTTTTTTAACTATCATGAACTTTAAGTTTGGAGAGGAGGTGATACATACTTGCTTGGTAGTTGTAATTTTAGTTAGTAGTTTAATTATTTTTTTTACTTGTTTTAATTAGCTTTTTTTTTTTATACCTGTTTTACTTGTTTTTGGTCCAACAAAGGATGTGTCCCCATACTCCCTAATATCCATTGATGTGCTTAATTTCTTAACTATCATGAACCTTAAGTTTGGGGAAGAGGTGATACGTAATTGTTTGGTAGTTGTAATTTTACTCAGTAGTTTTACTTAGTTGTTTGGTAGTTAATTTAGTAATTTTAATTAGCTTTTTTTTTTACTTAGGAGTTTTACTTAGTTGTTTTACTTATTTATGGCAGAAACTCGAAGCTCCCAATTTTCAAAGACACCACTTCCCCACCTCTTCACGCTGGTAGGATGAGGACGGGACCTCAAACTTGGAGTCTTTGTGAAGACACAACCACTTCAGAGGAGTATTGTTTTTAATTAATTATCTACTTGTCTCCACTAGGGTAGTATCTGCTAACTTTGGGAAAGGGTGCATCATACTTCCATGTTGTTGTCAATTCATGCTTGTCATTTTATGCTTTGTTGTGTGCTTATGTGCACATTGTTATCATGTGGTTATATGAGGATTAATGTGTTATCCATGCATTGGTGCATGAAGTACTTGAGAATTGTTTATTGATGATAATTGACGATTGAGCATTGTGCGTACCGTATGGAAGTGGATTGATCTAGATGACGGTTTTGATTGACTATGAATACTTAAAAAACTCTTCATCTAGAAGTAGCCCTTTGAGCCTAAACCAAGAATATGACAAAAGAATTATGGATAGGAAAAAGCAAAGCAAAAGCAAAGCGAAAGCAAAAAATTAGAACATTTTGAAAGCTTTATCTATTTATATGACTAACTAGGCATTTGTTTATGTGCATTCAAACATCAAGTTAGCTATTCTAAAGAAAAGCAAAGAAAAGAGCATAGTGATATATATATAAATGCTCTAAAAATCGTTGTATATATGTTAGTGCTCTCGAGTTTATTGTTTGATCTTGATGAAGAGCTGATGTATTGGCTTAAAAATAATGTCTATCTCAATCGCTAACTGCCTTGGGATGGCAAAACGTAAGGGTGGTGAAAAAAGTTGAAGAGTTTAGTAGGATGAATTTTTATCTTAATACCTAAGAAAGAGATGTTCACCACAAATGGATAACTGACATGCACACTTCATAAAAATTTTGGAGATGAGCATTTCCTTCTATGTAGTGACCGTGTGTGGCAATACATTATTTCTTGGTCTTTATTTGTTGCTGTGAATGTATGTTTAAATGTATTTTGCATTAAGATTCTTGATGAGCTTTAGTGTGTTGGTTCAAGACAAGCAAAGAATTAAGTTTGAGTCTATTTGTGTCTGGCCAACATAAGTAGATACTTTGCTTAAATGTTTTGCTTGAGAACAAGCAAAGATTTAAGTTTGAGAATATTTTATGAGCCGATTTTATACCTATTTTATGTGTACTATTTTGGTCTCGTTTGGCTCAATCTTGATAGAGGGACACACTGTTTATACTCAATTCTCTTCTTTTGCAATTACAAGTCATTTAATGCCATCTGGGAGAAAAGGAAAGAAAAACACCCTAAAAGTCCCATAAATACAAGATTTTTATTGCAAGTCGTGACCCCAAATCGACAAGTCGCAGACCTAGTCTAGACGCCACATATATGTTTTAGCGAGAGAATCGCATAATAAATTGTAGAATGACCATTTTACCTCCGCCTACAGAAAATATCTTGTCTAAAGCTTCCCAAAGAAGCTAACTTTTCACAAACTTCCTGAAGAAGCTAACTTTCAGGGATATCATTTGAGAGACAAGATGCACTAACCATTCTTGGAGGGTTTCGAATTCTTGAGACGTTTCCTATTCTGGGGCGTCTCTCCATGGAAATATGAATCAATTTTTCATATCAAACCATTATGGGAGGATTCTATCCTAGAATGCGGGGCACAAGGAATCAACACATGGATAGGATCCACAAAGAAGAAGGAGGAGCTCCGATGATTCCCGATTCATCCAAGGGGATTTCTTACTTATATGACCTTAACTTTTGTCTATATTTTTGTATGGCATGAAACTTAATTTAGAACATCGATGTAACCTCTTGTGAGTTTAGTTGTGGACGTTAAATCCCTTAAGCAATGGGCTACAACTCTTGTCTATGAGAGCCATGTAACCCTTTCTAATTTAGTTACAGATTTCTAATGTTTAGTTCTGTGGATATGTTGTTGTTGCTGTTTGATTTTATTTCGCTTTTTCCCTAACTTGCATGTGTCCAGCTAACATATGCACATTCACTAAGCATGGTAGGAGGTCGAGAGACACAAACCATACTAGGAATAGTATAATCAACGATAATTGCCATAGCATGAGAATGTCTAGAGGGTTATTGCTACCATATAAAGGTTTCCTAAACATAAATTTTTCAGTGTATTCATGTGTGACTTCGAGAGATGCATGCTTATATACCATAAGAGGTTGCTTGAACTCGAGAGAGATTTGTGTCTAAGAAAGAAAAATCTGGTAGATAACGATACAACAAATCCGAGGAGTAAACATAGAAAGAAACCTTCTAAGTTCACTAGATGGTGAAGTCACTAACCCTAGATCTTCTATCCAAGTATTGTTTGCATGAGTACCTTGTTTATTTATGTTCTTTGTTTTAGTATTTTTTGTTGTCTGTAAGTTACTTCTTACCCCTTTGTTATTTAGTCCAAATTGCGTAGAACTCACTCGTTTTGGTGGTTATCATTTGCATTCCTCGTGGTTCGACACTCTTCTCGTCATTGTATTACTTGTGCGACTTGTACACTTGTAAGTAGCAAATACAACAAACATTTGTGTGCATCAACAAAACTGCAGATCCATCGAGAGGGCACCCTTCACGTAGGGAATCATTCTCTTCACAAGATGGAAGTTGAGCCTAGCAGGAGTGTGTATATACTGGCTAAAAGAGTTAACAACATAAGATAAGTCCGAAAGGATAATGATGAGATACTGAAGGGCGCTGACAAGGGAGTGTACATAGTTGGATCAACAAGAGGATCACCATAAGAAATGAGATATTTATACACCACCATGGGGGTGTTGATAGGATTTTTGTCCATAAGATGAGCACGAGCAAGACTATCACGAGCATACTTCAGCCGATGAAAAGATCCCATCATCAGTAGAAAAGCCTCAAGTCCAAAAATATAAGTGAGAGGAACCAGATCCTTGAGCACAAACTCAGTACGCAGACACTAAACAAAATGGTCCATAGGAGAATCACTAATACCCATGACAATAACGACATCCACATAGAGTAGCAGATAAATGATAGCAGAATCACAAGCAAATATAAACAACAAGGTGACTATATGGTTGCAAGAGCATCCAAGAGTACCCAGATGTTGAACGCTCAAATAAAGCATGAGGGGACTACTTTGGATCATAAAGATCTGTCTTGAACTGACAAATGTGACCAGTATACAAAGGATTAACATAGCCAGAGGGTTGCTCCATGTACACATCCTCCATCAAGTAGTCATTTAGAAAGGCATTCTTCACATCCAGCAGATGAATGGAGCAACGACGAAAAATATCTATAGACAGAATAGTGCGAGTAGTGGTAGCCTTAATAACATGGCTAAAAGTGTCAAAATAATCAAGACAATGTACTCGAGTAAAGACACAAGCAACAAGCCGAGGTTTGAGATGCTCCACAGAATCATTAGGGAGATACTTTGTCTGAACAACCCACTTGGAGCCAACGATATTAACTTGAGGAAGTTAGGAACAAAATCCCAAGTCTAATTCTTATGAAGTGCATAAATCTCTTCATCCACATCATATATCCAAGCAGTGTGCTTGGCAATAGAACTGAAGCCGCGAGGCTCAAAGGAATCCAAAAGAGAGGAGAGAAATCCATACGTATAATATCACAATGATCAGCAATAATCCGAGGGCCAAACACTCCAGGTTTGGCACGGGTAATCAATGGATAAGAGACAACCACGGGAAGAGGAGCAGTAGGAATGGGAGAATCTAAAGGAACATCCTTAGGAGAAATGGGAGAATCCAAGGGCCTCAGGGGGAGAAGAAGTAGGAGAAGTGGGCCAGATGACGGGCTCATAACAAGATGGTGTTAGTGTTGTGACCTAAGGTCAATCACCTAGCACTTTTCTATCATGGCTTTTATATCAATGTATATGATTTGTAGCATTCTTCATTATTTTTTTAGTTATAGCTTTTATTGCATGACAAATAATGAAGTTTAGGTATTGGTAACTTGGAGTGAATCACAAAGAGTTGTAAAGATGAAATCATTCTAATAGAGTTATAAATACTAAGCATCGCTAACAAGTATTAGTAAGACAAAGTATCACTAATATGGATAGGTTAGCATGTTCTAGGTCATTTTCTTTTAAAGAGAATAGTTGATCTCATCAAATATTGTGTAGCGACACCTAAGCTAGAACATGGATGTTTGTAGTTGACAAGTACATCAGATTGACCCAAATAGAGTTTACTATATTGTCAATTATAGGTGTAAGTAATCCGTAGACTTGAGATCAACATGAAATCTTGAGTATGGATGTCACTGTTTAATTTTATTCAGAGTTACACCGTAATTAGGTAATGATGAATAGTTTTGGAGGTAATATGAAATACATAATGATTGTGAGTGATCAATAAAAGATTCACTACTCCTAAATAGTTAGAAGGAGATATCCTCATAGCCACTTGTAAGAAATAAATGATGAAACCTATGATCAAAGCATGAGTTTGATTAGAAAATAGTTTCTAATCAATACTCAAGGATCATGATCCACCGTACAAGAAATCTTGAGCATATATCAAAGAAATGACAAATAACCTCTCTATGTTAGATTGTGATATGATCAAGGTTAAGGAATAATAATTACACGAGAACTAATTTTTAAAAGGGATAGTCTCCTCGTATGATTATTTTCAATACTTTGATGACCATGACATATTGCTAGATGTTATTCATGGTCTATGGACATGAATTAGAGATCAATTAATTAAATGAATTTAATTGATTAACTATAATATGACTGTGTTAATTCATGGTTCATTGCAAGCTATTGGGAATCTTCAGGGTCACACAAATTAACATCAAACTCTTGAGGGGAAGAAATTGAATCAAGGAAGAGTTAAGGGAATGATTTTAAGAAATTAATTCTTGAGAGACTCAAATGTAATTATGGGGTCACAAACGTAAATATGAAAAGTTTGTTGGATGTATTTTACCACATAAAAACCTTACGTCAGTAGGTTCTTAGTGTACAATGAAGAAGTTAGTGGAATGTTACTACACTCACATATATGAGATGTAGAGTTAGTGGTTATTTTACTGAGTTACATTCATTCTCCAGCTGCTTGCTGAGTTTGCTTTAGAAAGCAACGGCTATATTACCTGTCGGAAAGAATTTTGCCGGTCACCAGGCTGCACAACTCCGCTCAACAAAAGTTTGTCTTCAGAATGCCGAGTGCTTATCCAATTCTCTCTCTAAAAAAGACTGCTCTGACTTCTCTCTAACTCCCAACGTCTCTCTGTGTTTTCTCCGATGACAAGCTCGATCCTGCCTGGATTGGGACCCGGGAAATCGCAAATCCCTGTGCTTGCGGAGGTACTGGACTCTGATACAGCGGAATGCTCGAACTCAGCTAAGGTTGCAGTTGACCACTCGATCTCAGAATTGGAAACAGATTCGGAAGGTTGGAAAGTAGTGAAATCCAGAACTGAAATGCGCAATCAAAAGGCGAGACCACTACCAGCCTTCATCGCTAAACTTCGTTTTGAGTCAATATCCTTCTATTTCAGCAATTTTCCACCTGCTTGGAAAAAAGGAGAAATGTGGACAGTCTTCTCTGGGTTTGGGACGGTAAGTGACGTGCATCTTCCAAAAAATGTTGGCATCTCTGGCTCTCGTTTTGGTTTTGTTCGATTCTTCAAAAGTGCATCTGGTTCAAATCTGCTGGAGAAGCTAAATGGCATATGGATTGGCTCTTTTCAATTAAAGGTAAGTGAAGCCAGAGACTCTGGTTTGCGAACCCCCCTACCCGCGGATACTCATAAGGCAGACATTGAGGATCTGAACCCAAAGGCACAAATCTCAACTCCGGTAGCTGACAGCTCTATGAAATTCTCACCGGATCCCTCAGCCTCGACCTGGTTATCGAGATGCCTCATTGGAATGCCGTCTCCGGTAATTGACATCTATTCTCTGAATTTAGTATTAAAGGAAGCAGGGTATTTAGATGCGTCCGCAGTTCGTATGGAGGGAGGGGAAGTACTCATCAAGTTGAGTACAATAGAGGACCAAAATCGCCTCTTGACGGACTACACTACTTCTGGGAAATTGTGTTTGCATTCCCTGCGTCCCTGGCGACTACTTAAAGGTAAAATGGCTCGGCAGGTGTGGATCTTGATAAGAGGAACACCATTACATTGCTGGTACTCAGACTTCTTCAAAGACATAGCGTCCCATGTGGGTTCTTTGCTACAGATAGACGAGCGTACGTTGAATCAAACTGAATTACAATTTGCTCGTCTGCAAATTCTATCTACTTCAAATGTTCGCATTAATCAGTCGATAGAGGTTGAAACCGATGAAGAGAAATTCTATGTGCACATATTAGAGGAACAAACTCAGGAAAAAAATGCCTGGGGACCCCCTGCTAATACACAGGTTGTTCTCAATTCAGCAGATAAGGAGTTATGGCCGCCTCTCCGGAAAAATGCTATAGGTAGGAGCATATGGCAACCTGTAAAAGAACGAAGCAACGATATGCAAGTCCCCGGACTACACTCGGAAGGATCGTCGGAGACGACAAAGGTCGACCAGCAAGACCCTGTCATTAACTCAACGGTAACTAGCCCCGAAACCGGCGTTAGTATCGAGGCTGATGGAAAAGGCACAGGAAAAACTATGCCGCCAGACGTAGTTGAAAAAAACAAGTTAACTAGCCAACCGTTGACGGAAGATATTTTGACTGCTCATAAGCTAGAGGTGGGTCAACCTAGGGATAATCAAGAAATATCTATTAGACAGTCGGATGGACCTAAGCCTACTGTGGAATGCCATATGGTCTTGAAGAGGAGCCCAATAAGCAAAGTCCAGGTCATGAAAAGCACGGCGCTATTATCCGGAGAACATTCTCGAATTGGATTATCCCCTCTGATTATCAGCGATGGACATGTTAGATCGCAGATCTCAAATTCTGGTGCGACTCTCACTCACTCATCACAAGATCCATTCGGACTTATGCCATACATAGAATTATCTCCAGACTCACTCAAAGCCAAGACATCAAGATCGGTATTGCAGGCGTTCCCGGTTACCAAAACAGAGTCCAGACTATATGAACATTCGATGAAGATTAGAGAATGTCAGACTCACATCTTGAACAAGTTTTCGGAAGGTATTGATTCTATTAAGTCAAGACAAGGAGCTGAAGCTATCTTAAATTTGGCATTTGAATTAGGAGTAAAACCTAACTCCTCAATTGAAGATCTAACACAGCGTCTGGTGCTAATGGAAGAAAGGGACTGCCAAGGAGCTAACAAAGATATTAGTGGGAAGAAATCCAGTCCGAAGAAAAAACACTCTAAGAAGTAGATGCGCATTATATCCTTCAATATCAGAGGCCTAGGTACTCCTCGGAAAAAAGTGGAAATAAAGGACCTCATCCGGAAGCAACAAGCTGAATTCATCTGTATACAAGAAACAAAACTACATACGGTCAACAGAAATACCTGCAGGGGATTATGGCCGGACGACGATTTCGACTGGTGCTGCAGAGAAGCGATAGGAGCTTCAGGGGGTCTAATTTGCTTATGGCAGAAGGATATATTTCAACCTATGCAGGTACTGGCTGACAGTGGCTTTCTAGCAGTCACAGGCTTATGGGGTTCTGAAGCAACCGAGGTAAATATAGTAAGTGTGTATGCGCCAAACTCTGCCACAGAGAGAAGAGCTTTATGGAACAAATTAGGTGGACTGTTGGAAAACAAGCCTAATTCTAAATGGTGCATTGCCGGGGATTTTAACTCAATTAGATCTTCCGAGGAGAAAAGCAGTGAAGTCCCTTCCTCTATATCAGATATGGCTGATTTCAACTATTTCATTATGCACAATAATCTGATTGATTTACCAATGCAGCAAAAGAGGTTTACATGTATATCTCGAGGGGGCTTATGCTGTACTAGGTTAGACAGATTCTTACTAACTGAAGAATGGATCCAACAATGGCCGGATCTATACCAGTACGGACTGGAGAGACATGTTTCTGACCACAGGCCTATAATCCTTAAATCAGAAGAGGTAAATTGGGGCCCTAAGGTTTTTCGAACGCTAAATTGTTGGGAAAATGATGCTGATTTTGATGAGTTCGTGAGTAAAGAATGGTCAGCTCTATTTGTTGACGGTTATAAGTGTTATGTGTTATTCGAAAAGTTGAAACAATTGCGCATCAAGCTAGGGGATTGGAACAAGACAGTATTTGGCTCTGTACATAGGCGGGTTGAAGAATTGAAGATACAAATAAGCATCCTGGATGACAAGATTGAATATGGATTAGCTTCAGACCACGATAGACAGAGAAGGCAAGAGACTTGGGTCGACTTGCAACGAGCTTTACAGAATAAAGAAATGTTATATATGCAAAAGGCAAGGTCCAGATGGATCAAGATGGGGGACAGAAACACGAAGTTCTTCCACTCTCGACTAATGAGCAACAGGCGCAAAAATAACATAAGAGGCTTACATTTCGATGGGGTATGGAAGTCTGACCCTGAGGCAGTAAAGGCTGGAATAACAGACCATTTTGCAAAACACTTTGCAGATGATCACTGGAATAGACCAACGCTAGAATTACCGGCCCACACTATCCTCACAGATCTGGACAATCAACTTCTAATATCAGAATTCACTGAGGAAGAAATAAAGGAAGCAGTTTGGAGTTGTAATGGTTCAAAAAGTCCCGGTCCGGATGGATATAATTTCAATTTCATCAGAAGACATTGGGAAGTCTTAAAACAAGATTTTATCTCTTTTATCCGAGAATTCCACAGGAATGGCAAACTGACAAAAGGAATGTCTTCCACTTTCATAGTGCTAGCGCCAAAAATTGTCAATCCAATACAACTAGAGCACTTTCGACCTATCTCACTGGTTGGCTGCGGATACAAAGTATTATCTAAGCTGTTGGCTTCCCGGATGAAGAGTGTGATGCACAAAATTATTTCA
>JAOWBN010085964.1:0-20133 GCA_028565015.1 Pinguicula moranensis
ACTACATTCTCAACCATTTCTTATGCTGACCAAATACTCCACTAATATGTATCACTAGATCCTGAAGCTTGAGGAAATCTATTAAGAAAAACCAAGCTGCTATCCTGAAAACAATCTTAGATTTAAGATGGCGTGCTCAAGACAAATTGCAAGAAATGCAGTAGAATCATCAGATATATCTTAATTTTTGGTAGAATAAAAGATAAATTTCTCTCACCCAAATGAAATTGATGACCACATAAAAGCTTAGCCCAGGATCTATCTCCGGTGTCCATCACCACCTCCAAGCAAATTGAGCACGGTACCGTCGCCGCTGCCATCTTGCACCCGCCCCCACCACCATCTTCGAGAAGATCCGCATCTCCCAATCCCATAACCTTTTTACAAAATTGCAACTTTTCGCCGAACAGAAAAACCTAACTTGTTATGATCTGATCCAATAACTGCTGCGCCAGATTGAACCAAATTAAATCCACAGCAGATCCAGAATCAAGCAAGCAACGCACTTTCAGCCTAGAATTAACGAGCGAGAGTAGAAACGCAAAGAGATTTAAGAAAGCTTCGATCTTCGTCCGTTTTCTCTCCACCTTTTTTCTATCAATTCGGAGTTGAGTTGAATTTTCTCTTACATTGATTCTCTCTTTTGTTTGTGTTAAAATGAATACAACCATTTGCCGAAGTGGTTAACCGCCAAAGATAAGATTGGCAATCTTCTATGGACGGCTAGGATTAATTACATGCTGGGCACCGAACGGCTTAAGTCAAATTGCACTTTCCAAATTCCATACCACTTGTGTAAAAATATTTATTTCGTCCTCTATACAATAATTGTTTATTTGGAAGGTCCTATAAAATAATTGTTATCCATAGGATTAAATTGATCACGACGGTCAATTAAGGAGAGAGCCGTTCCGAGTCAAATATCGTATCTGCATGCATAAATTGCTATTGTTAGGTAGTGAACATGTTTGTTTGTTGTTTTGGTAGTTAAAAATTTATTGAATGAAAAGAATAGAAACTGATTACAGGCGATTGATCCTCTGGCCTTAGTTTGTTCATGCTAACTTCTTAATATACAACATTAGTCATATAGTAAGAGATGATACATAGCCGGAGGTGACGTATCTAGTCTCCTATTGTCAAGTTAACTGGTGATTTTTCAAAAGCAGTGTGTCAGTGCCATGTCTGAACTTGTATAGTTTTCAGAGTTTTTATTCTATCAAATTGAGTGTCACTAAATCGAGTGGCGTTCCGAGCCTCCCATAGATTTCACCTCGTGAAGTGCCATATCGATCTCCATAGCTCACTCGTGGCTTTATATTTCACAAGACCCATGTGAGCATTATAATGAGAGGAGGGGAGTCAATACCAACATGGGCTAGATTAAACTAATTGTACACTGATGACCACAGTAGGTAAGCTTTCACGCAGGTGAAAAAGACATGGCGGACGGGGATCGAAATCTTGCCTGCAAAAGACACAAAGATGATCTATGGGTGTTAGTATGATTCCTCAATGCACCAAGTTTTCAACTGTTGCAATTCTATGTTGTATCAGGCGCCAGCAGAACATCATAACTCTCAGAGGAGACCGTTTCCCCATATCACCGATGTTTCCATGTTTACACTGTATCCAGACCCCATTCTCTTCTGAGTGCACGATATGCACTTCTAACGCTATAAGAACCAAGAGGTTCTTCAAACCGTTGCCATTTGTTGGCAGCTGGCAGGGGCAGCCTTTTGTCCAGGATTTCCGTTGGCAATTGGATAGTGTCCTCCTCGAATACTCTCAAAGGCCTATGCCATTTCCAGATCAAAATCCAGTCATCATTCACCGCTTCCTATTTATCTGCAATAGAATATTGTTTATCACTTGTTGTCGCATATAGGCGTGGATGTACAACAGATAAGGGGCGATCACCAAGCCATGTTAACTCCCAAAACAGGTTCTACTCTCCAAAATTTACATGTTTCAACAAACGTGTGTTGAACCAACAAGCAGCACATACATTGCACCAGATGTCTCTCCACCACTTAGACTCTTTGCCTATTATAGCCAACATGTCCCAGTTTCCATATAGAGTATTTTTTGTGAGATCCATACCCTAACTTAGTTGGGAATATACTGGATAGATTGTATTTTTTGGGAGATACTTGTCAATAATCAGAGTTTTCCATTTCCCTTGATTCCAGCTTCTCAGTCGCCGACCCTCCTTATCGAGCAAAGCCACAATGAAGGCTTCTAGATTAATCATTCCTAAAGCTCCATACATTTTGTAGTGGCAAAGTTTGTCCCAACTTAGCAAGTGAATCGGGTGTGACCCTTTCAGATCTATTAGACCATAATAAACGGCCTCATATTAGGTACATACCTTGTATGATTGTTTTGGGGGCTTTGTATAGGGAGAGGAAATATATTGGCTACTGCTTAGCACACTTTTAATCAATGTCACTTTGCCACCATAGAAACTGATTTTCCCACTGTGCACATTGTTTTTCATAGCCTGGATTATCTTTTCCCAAGTTTTAACCCTGCCAGGGTTGCATCCTATAGGAAGGTTGGGGTATTCAAAAGGCAATGACATTTCTGTGCAGTGGAGATGTGAGGCAAAAGATTTGGACAAGCTCGGCGTTATATTAATTCCAAGAAGGTTGCTCTTGGAGAATTTTATGCTGAGGCTGAATATCATTTCAAAGACTCTCAGAACTCCTTTCATAGCCGTAATATTTTCCAATATTCCTTCCCCAAAAAATAGTGTGTCATCTGCATAAAGAAAGTGAGTGTATATTGAACCTCCACATGTTATCCCTCCTAAACGACCAATTGATACATCTTTGCGCATCATCATATTCAGACCTTCAATTACTACTAGAAACGGGAAAGGAGACAATGGATGTCCTTGTTGAAGGCCTCTCTAAAGCTTAAAGATGCCAGTACTAATTCCATTTACCATCACTGTTGATGAGGAGGTGAGAAGGCACTCTTTGATCCAACTGATCCATATCGGAGAGAAATTCATTTTCCTGAGCATGTCAAGCAGAAACGTCCGGTTGACAAAGTCGAACGCTTTTGCAAAATCCACTTTCAAGAAAATCGTTGGCTATACTACATGTCATGAGATATTAAAGTGCATCTGACGGCCTTTTATGAATGCTAAATACTGCTAAGAGATGATTTTGCTTCTCATTTAACTTTTCATTATCCTTCTGAAGTTTTTGAGTGTTTGAAAAAAATATGAAAAAATAGAATTGTTTTTATAAAAATAGTGTTTACAGCCAAAGTTTTTAAGATAACTTTAATTTATTCACTAAATTTTCATTAGAAGGAGAAGGAGAAAAAAAAATAGCCTCATACTTAGTTCAGAAAAAAGAGTTTTGACTGAAAAAATAAGAAAATGAGAAGCATAAATTGAGTTTTAGAGATACAAAACAGACCCTTAATCCCTTTGAATTGGTAAGATAAAATTTTAAAGACATTTTTATCCTTGTAACAAAATACTTGTAGGAACTCAGGGCTATACTACAAGTCATGAGATATCAAATTGAAGTGGAAGTTTAACACAAATGTGTGAATAATAAAAATTTAAGGAATTCCTAACCAAAGATCTATGCTAATTTACATTGCTTTAATACAAAACCAAGGAGAAAGTTATACATTTTCTTGAAACTTTCACAAAGTTTTTCAAGTTAGTCTCCTTGGAGGTCCTCAAGTGACCACCCTCTATGGAAGTCCACACCACCACAACTCTTGGAGACTTATACAGCACATTGAATACAATATATGTATGTATTTGGAGTGTTCACATGAATTTGTGGTTCAAGAAGATAAGAAGAAAATTCACAAATTTTCACACCTTTACTCAAAGAGCTCTCGGGTATAGCGAGAATCTTGAGAAGGAACTTCTCTTTCCATTTATCGAAAACACACAAATGCATAAATTTTTTTTCACATATGAAAGTATCAAGGTATTTATAGAGTTAGGCATGACTTGGAGATGCAAATACATGTCCATGTTAGTAGATTAGCTTTTAATCCTAGTCATACATGTATACATGATTTTAAACCACCCACGGTTTTGTGTCATAGTTTTGTAGAACTCTTTCACTCAACCTATATATACAACTCTTTGTGTATGAACATCTTATTGCATGTAATCTGATTGGATATGCATCTTATGTATGTGTTCTAATTGGAATAAAATGACCACTATAGTATCATTCCACTAAATCTTCTGTGCATTCCAACTTAGAACCCATCATATGAAATTTTAATGTAATACAATACATTCCATAAACTTTATATAATTATGTTTGTGACCCAATAATTATATTTGAGTCCTTGAAGTATCAAATACTTCAATTCAGCCCCTAAACTCTTCTTTGATTCAATTTCGACCCCTCAAGAGTTTGATGATAATATGTGTGACCATATAGATTTTTAATAGCTTGGCAATAGACCATAAATTAACAAATCATATTATGATTAATGAATTAAACTCTTTTAATTCGTTAATGCCTAATTCAAGTCCATAGACCATGAATGACATCTAGCGATATTTCATCATCACCGTAAGTATTGAGAATAGTTATGTTAGGAGACTATCTCTTTCAAGAATTAGTACTCGTGTGATTCTTATCCCTTCACCTTGTACATATCCCAATCTAGCATATAGAGGTTATTTGTCATTCTCTTTGATATATGCTTTAAATATCTTGTACCAGAGATCATGACCATTGAGTATTGATTAGAAACTCTTTTCTAATCAAACTCGTAATTTGATCAAATGTTTCATCGTGATGTGGTCATAGAGATATCACCTGCTAAATATTTAGGAGTAGTGAATCCTTTATTGGTCACTTACAATTCTTTCGTACTTCATATCACCCCCAAAACTATCAATCGTTACCCATTTATGGTGTAACTTCAAATAAAATCAAAGAGTGGTATCTATACTCATGGTTACATGGTGATCTCAAGTCTAAGGGTCACTTACATCTACTATTCTTTAGAGTATCTACCATTGACAATATAGTGAACTCTAGTTGGGTCAATCCGATGTACTTGTCAACTAAAAGCATCAATGTTCTAGCTTTGGTGTATCTATACCATAATTGATGAGATCAACTATTCCTTTAAAAAAGAAGCGACTTAGAACATGTTAACTTATCCGCATTAGTGTGCTATGTCTCACTAATACTATAATTAGGGGTACTTAGTATTGATAACTTTATTAGAGTGGTCTTATCATTACAATTATTTGTGATTCACTCTAAGTTATCAATACTTGGGCTTCAATATTTGATATGCAATAAAAGCAATAAATGAAATAAATATTGAAGAATGCTACAAATCATATGCATTATACAAAAGTATTATATAATGACCCTAGTCGATTGGCCTTAGAGCACAACACAAACAATACTCCAAGAACACTAGGGAATAACTATACATAGATGGTGCAGTTCATATTAATAAAACAATACAATAAGTCTACAATTGTTCAAAGTATATCCTGTGGATTTAATAAGAAAATTCTAATCAGAATTAGGCATCAAGAGAGAAAAGCAACAGGACAAGCAGATACTCTCCGTACATCTCTTCTCCGCTACTATGTAGTACTCCCTCTTCGTCGAAAAACCACCAGGGTTGGCCTTTTTATATCGTTCGGGTGCACTCGGCGATAGGGCTCTCTCCTGCTGGATATCTTTCCTGGTTGGAGGATTGACATCTCTCATGGCTTCGACTTTTGAGGTTGGAAGCTCAAGTAAGACGCTGATGCTGGATCTAATGGATGATACTAATGAGAAAGGAACAATGCTGAGTGGACTACAGTCCGAAACTGAAAGGTTGAAGGAACCCGCAGAGCTGAGGTAGAGGGGAATCACCGTCTCTCCCCTTTCATCTCTAGAATACGTGCTCAATCAACTTCATTCCACTTCACCAACTACCCGACATCATGGAAGAAGTCAGAGATGTGGCAAGTTTTCTCTGGTTATGGCAAGGTCTCAGACATCCACCTTCCAAAAACTCTAACAGTCACTGGTACCCGATTTGGTTTTGTAAGGTTCTTTACGAATTCAATATCTAGTACTTTGCTAGATCGACTCAATGGGCTTTGGATTGGAACATATCAACTCCAAGTAAGTGCAGCAAGGGCTCAACAATTTGTAGAGATCTCTAAGGAACAAGTAGCCAACACAGGAACCAGCAACAACTCTGAAGTTACAAACACTATCACTAGACAAAAACCAATTAATTCAATAAAGCTCACACTAGACCCAAAGGCTGCCAAGTGGTTAGATCGTTGTTTGATCGGTACACCAACCTCGATATTAGACACCACCTCTCTCAAAAATATCCTGAGCGAGTAGGGATATGGAAACTGCTCGGTGGTACGAATTGAAGGAGGTGAAGTATTACTCAAATCGCAAACTACATAGGATGCCTCAAGACTATTTACTGATCCTGAAGTGGTGAAGAAATTGAATCTACACCATCTTCATCCTTGGAATATATTAAATGGAAAACTGGCAAGATTAACTTGGATCCAGGTGCGAGGAACACCCCTACATTGTTAGTACGGAAAATTCTTTGAGGAGATAGCGGCACAAATCGGATCTATGGTGGAAATTGATCCAAAAACACTGAACCAATTAGAAATAATGTTCGGACGCATTAAAGTGCTAACTAATATTAGTGCACGGATATCTCAGACTATTGAAATTGATGTGGATGATATGGAATTCAACATTCATTTAATGGAAGAACAGAGTCAATCTGATTCTGTTTCAGGCTGGGAAAAGATCCTAAGCTACGGCGACCAGTTCATCTCACCGAGGAAGAGTGGCCTACTCTTGCTAAACAAGTTTGGGTTGTGAAAGATTAGGTGAATGCGGAAGAATTACAGGTTCAAAAAAATAGTGTGCAAAATATGGATGCAGTAACTACTCTGCCGGAAATCTCTCTCCATCCAGATAGGCAGAAATCGGAGGAAAGAAATTTTACGGCAACTGACAAAGCAATGGGTTCAGCGCCCAAGAAAGGTAATACATTAGTACAATCTTCCATCAACCAGTACAAACTGCAAATGTGTCAGCCCATTCCTCCGGTTCAAGATGCTAAAAATATCTTTGAAGAATGCAAAGTGAATAAAGAGTCAACGGATTCTCAATCTCATAAATATACTCTGTCAGGGCATTAGGAAACAAAATCTGATGGGGAAAATAATGGTTCTCTTAGGCGGGAAAAGAAAAATGCAGATGGGCCATGGAATTGCTCCTCGAGTAAAGTCCATTATGGCAAGTTTACGACTTTATTATTAAGCCAACATGAAAATCTTGGCTTGCGGCCCCACTGAAATAAAGAATACTATTGCAGGAACAAATTCCGCTATACATACTTAGCCAAATCCAAGATCTGAGCCAAGTGAACAAAACTCGGAATAGTTGAACGCAGAGCTTCAGAGGCCGTTGAACACTGAGTTCCTTGCACTAGCCATTACCCCAGCCGATTCTGCAGATAAGCTACGCAAGCATACCCGCTGGATCTGAGAGTGCCAAGCAGATATAATGGATAATCTAAAAGAGGCAATTTCTGCAACCCCAGTAAATACTCACATTGAAGCTATGGTGGATTTTGCTATGGAACTTGGGGTGCATCCTCAAACCACCAGAGAAGACTTTTGTTCACGACTTGAGTTGATGGAGGAAAGAGATATTGAGTCCAGTAAAGGAAAGAAGAGCAAGAGGAGGAAATCCAGATCCGGCAACAAATCCTCTCCCAAGTAAAAAATGTGTATGATAAGTTACAATATCCGCGGCCTAGGCACTTCTCTGAAAAAGGCTGAAATCAGAAATCTGGTAAGAACTCATCAACTAGATCTGATATGTGTACAGGAAACGAAGATGGCCTCTATTGATCGAGCACTCTGTAACAGATTATGGCCCTTGGGTGATTTTGATTGGCGATATAACGAAGTTAATGGCAGCTTAGGCGACCTACTCATCATTTGGAGCACCTCTGTTTTAAAAATATGAATAAATGGTCTGATCATGGGATCCTTGGGGTTACAGGACTGTGGGGAGAAGAGGTCGTTCCAGTCTATATTGTAAATATTTATTCCCCCTGTGATCTTAGAAGTAAAAGAAGATTATGGCAAAGTTTGTCCGCAACAATATCTTATAATCTGCTTGCAAACTGGTGCATTGCAGGCGATTTCAACACTATCAGACTGCCTGAAGACCGAAGAAGCAGTCTGATCTTCCACTACAACGAACAAGATTCACATGCATCTCTAGGGGCGGGGACTGTATAAGCAAACTAGACATATTTCTCTTATCTGAACATTGGATTCAACAATGGCCAGGACTAACTCAGACTAGTCTGGACAGAATTCTCTCGAATCACAGGCCTATAATGCTGAAATCTGAAGACAAGAACTGGGCCCTAAGTCTCTCACATACTTGAACTGCTGGGAAAAAGATGAAAACTTCTCTAGCCTCGTTAGCTCATCACGGATGTCCTATAATATCACTGGACACAACAACTATGTAGTTTGTGAGAAGTTAAGGCTGCTTCGTTTGAGATTAAATGACTGAAACAAATCTGAATTTGGGAATACTGACCACAGGGCAGATAACATTCAACAAATGCTTAAGCTCTTGGATAAGAAACTGGAGGAGGGTCTAGGTACAGAGCAAGACAAAAAATCAAGACCAACTATGTGGATGCACCGGCCGCATGCTCTCAAAAACAAGGAACAACTTCTCCTGCAGAAATCACGAAATAGATGGATCAAAGATGGAGATGATAACTCTAGATATTTCCACTCCAAGATCAAGATGAACCACCGGAAAAATTATATAGGAGGAATGCACTTTGCTAGGGGATGGACTGAAGAGGTGGAGGCCGTTAAAACTGGGATCCGACTCCATTTCTCCAGCCACTTCTCTTCTGAAAATTGGAATAGACCTACACTTTCTCTTCCAGTAGCATACACTCTTAATGCTGCAGATAACAGGTTTATCACAGATTATTTCTCTGAGGATGAAATTAAATCATCAGTCTGGAGTTGCTCTTATTCAAAAAGTCTGGGTCCCGACGGCTTCAACTTCAATTTTATTCATCAGCATTGAGATTCAATTAAACATGATTTTATTCTCTTTATCAGGGACTTCTACAAGTACGGGAGATTATCCAAAGCTATGGATGCAACTTTCATAACTTTGGTGCCTAAAGTTGAGAATCCAGTCCAACTTGATCATTATCGCCCTATATCGTTGGTTGGATGTGGTTATAAGATTCTCTCTAAACTTCTAGCAAATCGCTTGAAATCCGTGATGCACAAATTGATCTAAAAAAATCGGACAACATTTATCGGTGGGAGACAAATATTAGATGGAATATTAGTGGCTAATGAAGTTATTCATACAGTTAAAAGATCTAAGAAGGCCTCGGTACTCTTCAAAGTTGATTTTAGGAAAGCTTTTGATATGGTGCACTGGGAATTTTTGCGTTCAATGATGCAGAAAAAGGGATTTTGTAATATATGGATCTCTTGGATAATGGAGTGTATTACATCTGGGCATGCTGCAGTAATGGTGAATGGGAGTAGCTCTGGAGAATTCAAATTAAACAGAGGTTTGAGACAAGGAGATCCTCTCTCTCCCTTTCTTTTCCTGATAGTTACTGAGGGTCTGAATTTAATCATCAACAGGGCGGTGGAACTAAGAAGATTATATGGAGTCAAAGTAGGCTCTATCAGAGTTTCTCATCTGCAGTATGCTGATGATTTGCTGCTTATTGGTGCTGGAACAATGATAATGTGTTTGCTATGAAAGGGATTCTTCGAGCGTTTGAACTAGTATCAGGACTATCAGTAAACTTCTCAAAGAGCAAACTATTCAGCCTCAATCTTCAAGTTGGTCGCCTGGCAGGTTTTGCTTCTTTGTTAAGGTGTCAAATAACAACTCTACCTTTTATTTACTTGGGGATGCCTATTGGAGGTAATCCAAGAAGGCTCTCAATGTGGAATCCAATTATTGAAGTGATCAACAAGAAAATCCAAAGCTGGGAAAATAAACTACTTCCGATGGCAGGTAGGTTAACTCTTGTTAAGTCAATATTATCCAAATTACCTCTCTACTATTTCTCTCTATTTGAAGCCCCTAAAGGAGTGGTCAGGGATATTGAAAACTGGCTAAGCAGATTTTTGTGGAAACAAAGAGGAGGAAATAGTCGCCCGATTTACTGGCTGAGCTGGAGACTTCTATGCCTAGAACACAAGGTTGGGGGCTTGGGATCAGAGATTTAAAGCATATGAATCAGGCTTTGTTGGCCAAGTGGTTATGGCGCTTACGAGTGGAGGAAGAAAGCTTATGGAGCATGGTGATCAAAACTAAATACTTCCAGAGTCGGGACCATTTGAGCAGCTGGGACTTAATAACTATGCCTGACAACATTTCTTGCTACTGGGCAACAATCTGGAAAACATCAGTTTCGGACTGGTTTTGCAAAAGAGTAAAAATGCAGCTTCAGGCAGGAGATACTTTGTTCTGGCGATATGATTGGACTGGGGATGGTTGTCTGGCGCTAAGATTTCCAAGATTATATAAAATCAGTTTGCAGAAAAATAATGTGATACTTGATATCTCATCTTCTAAACATGGAATTAGGCACTGGAACATTCTGTTTAGAAGACCTCTGAGAAGTAGAGAAAGTGATGATCTTGTGGAGCTAATGAACTACCTGCAGCCATATAGTTCTTACAGGGATGGTCTAGATTATTGGCAGTGGTCGGCAGATTCTTCAGGTAACTTTTCTGTCTGCTAAGCATACTTAGTGGTAAGGAATGAAAGAGACACTGCTTCAATAGAAGATAACTTTCTGGTAAAGGCTTTGGGAAAATCACACCCAAAAGAGTACAACTTTTCTCTTGGAGATTATTCTATAATCATATACCCACCATTGACAACCTACTACGCAGGGGAGTACCCATAGGTACTAGTGAACAACTTTGTATTTTCTGTGGTCTAGAAACTGAATCTGCTTATCACGTTTTCATTGGCTGTTCAAATGCACATACATTTTGGGTTGAAGTTTATGTTGGCTATGAGATTTCATACTCTACTCCGGATAACATTAGATGCCATTATGAAATCCATATGAATCATCTAGCAAACAGACACGGTTGGGAAGTTTGGCGAGCAATCTGGCAGGCCGCTATATGGACCTTATGGAAAGAACGGAATGAGATCAGATTTGATGTTGAGACATCCTCCACTTCCGCCTTGGACTGGGCGAAACTACAATCGTGGCTCTGGATTACTGCGAGGGCTCTCTACCATCGAGGGATGACATTCAACGAATGGACAAGAGACCCAAAACTATGTTTCATGAACTCTGTGAGTTAGTATGATAGATTGATGGTAACTGTAAGCTCATTGAGATGAGCAGAGTCCAAGAGCAAACTGCTACTTTGTATATTTGGTGGCTTTCAGCGACATAGCTTATACAAAATTTTTAAATATTAAACGAAAAATTCTAATCAGAAGGATTTATCCACACACAATTGCAAACTTGAGCTGAATCGTATAATCACACAAATAGGTATCGAGCGGAGTAAGGAACATGAAGCGGCGGCGAGTGGATAGCTTCAACAAATTTTCTCAATGCTGCCAGAAAATGTGGAGAGGTGGACCAATAATGAACCCATCAATTTTTTCAACGTCGAATTCAGCTGAAAATCAGCTCCCTACTTCTGCAATCTTCTTGCTATGTCTTCAGCAGATGCATCTATACAATCCATTTCAAAACGAATTATCTCTTTGCACACTTTTATCGAACACATCGCAACTAAAAATTTATGTTGAGAGAATTTTTTTTCAATCATCAATTGAATGTATAATTTTTCATTATAAATTATTAATATTATAACAGATTATCATGTCCATAATCATCAAGACACCATCTTGATGTTAGACTAGAGCAGAAGAACTTGAAAGAATCGATAGTTTCGTACTCATACAAATAGGTGTCGGGCGGAGGAAGAAATCTGGATGGAAAGAAGTGTCCGGCGGAAATCTGTGTCAAAAAAGTAGTAAAGTAAGTGAGAGTGTTCATATAAGATGAACAATGGAGAAGAAAACGAGGAAAAGTTTGGTTGAACCCAATGTTTTTACATAGATTGATTGTATCAAGTGTACATGATTTATAGGCAAACTAGTGAGTAAATTAAGGATTCAGGATGTACTTAGACTATACTAGAATAGAGTGTGTGTGTGTGTATATATGATACAATGGTTGACAATAAACAAGTGTGTTTAGTCTAGTGTAGCTATGATACTATCAACACCCCCCTGCAAGCTGAGCATGGGATTATGACAGATGTGAAGCTTGGAACGAAAAAAATCAAAGAGCACTCATCCCAGGCTGTGTGAAGATGCCACCAAGCTGGAGATGAAATGGTACAAATTGAGTAGATAATTTCCCAGCAAGCACATGCTCTCGAAGAAAATGATAATCCAGCTCAACGTGCTTGACCCGTTTGTGAGAAATGGGATTAGTGCTGAGAAAAATTGCACTCTTGTTGTCACTGAGCAAAAGTGGCGGGGGAGACAGCGGAATAAGAAAGATCCTAAAGAAGGTGAGTGATCCATAATACCTCAGCAAGAGCAGTAGCAAGAGCACGGTACTCAGACTCACAACTCTAACGAGAAACTATGGGTTGTTTCTTGGCACTTCAAGAGACCAGGCTATCGCCAAGGAAGATGGCACACCCTGATACATAGTGTCGAGTATCAAGACAGCCTCTCCAATCTGCATCATAATAAACTAGTAGATCATGAGAGTTAGAGCAACGAAATTGAAGATCAAGCGTAAGAGTACCCTAGACATACCAAAAACGCCACTTGACCGTAAGGAAATGATCATCAGTAGGTGCCTGCATAAACTGACTGACCACACTAACGACATAAGATATATCAAGGCGAGTGATCGTAAGATATTGAAGAGCCCCTACAAGTGAGCAATAAAGTGTAGGGTCAGCAAACGGAGCACCCGAAGTAGAGAGGTATTGAGATACAACCATAGGAGTAGAAGCAAACTTGCAATCCAGTAGTCGAGCATGGGCAAGTACATCACGAGAATACTTCAACTGACTAAGGAAAAGTCCATCCAAGTGGGTGTAGCCTCCAAACCAAGGAAATAAGTGAGAGATCTCAAATCCTTAGTGCCAAACTCTGAGTAAAGACGACAGATAAAGCGCTTCAGAAGAGATAAGTCACTGCCGGTGACAATGATGTAATCTTCATAGAGGAGGAGATAGACAAAATGAGAGTCTCGGAAGAAGGTGAAGAGTGAAGGATCAAACCGACTACAGGAAAAATGCAATGATATAAGAAACATATTAAACTTATCAAACCAATCCCGAGGTGCATGGCGGAGGCCATATAGGGCTTTGCGCAAGTGACAAACATGATCGGGAAAGCATGGATCCACATATCGGGGGGAGGGCTGCTCCATATAGACATCCTAAGTGAGAGTGCCATTGAGAAAAATATTCTTGCCATCCACGAGAGATAGCGAGTGAGAGAACAATGCGGATAGTGGTAGTTTTTATTATGGGACTAAAGGCAGCAAAGTAATCCAAGCCCAGAACCCGAGAAAAGCCCTGAGCCACAAGGCGAGCTTTGAGGCGCTCAACGGAATCGTCAAGGGGATACTTATTACGAAAAACCCACATGGAACCAACAATATTGGCGTGAAAGGAGCGACCGACAAGAATCCAAGTCTGATGAGTATGTAGAGAATGGATCTCGTCATCCATAGCAACGACCCAGGCAGGACCCTTGGCAGCTGACTTATTGAAGTCATGAGGCTCCGAAGTAGTAACCAAGGATGAGAGAAGGGGTAGTAGCCACGATGTTGAGATCAACAATATGACGATGGCGAAAAACTCCAACCTTGTCCTAGGTAACCATGGGATGAGAACTCGAGACAGAAGGAAGCTCAGGCAAAGGTTGATTCGGCAAAGGGAATGCATTGTCACCTATAGTAGAAGACAAAATCAGTACACACTGAACAGGAGAGTTAGTACAAACAATACAAGGAGGAGATGAGTGGGGCTCATCACTGGGAGATGTTGGGTGATCAGTGATCGGTGGTGAGGTGGAAAGAGAGTTAGGCTCAAGAAAAGTGGAGATGTTAAGGGATTAGAGCAACTGAGAGGGAAATGATATATGAAAGGGAAAATGAGTCTCATCAAACTAGACATGACGAGTAATGTAGATGCATGAAATGAGGGGATCAAAACAACGATACCCCTTGTGAGAGGAGCTAACACCAAGATAAATATAGAGAAGACTACGAGGGCAAAGCTTATGAGCAGCATAGTCCCAGAGATAAGGAAATACCCGATAGCCAAATGGACAAAATGTATCATAACAAGGATGGAAGAAAATAACAACTCAAAGGGAGAAATACCTGCAAGTGGCAAGGATGACAACCGATTGATATTGTAGGTCGCAGTGCTGAAGGCATCAACCCAAAAGGAAAGCGGAAGATAAGAATGAAAAAGAAGAACAAGTCCAGTCTCAGTAATGTGACGATGTTTGCACTCAACATGACCATTTTGGGCAGGTGTGTAAGGACAAGCATTTGATGTTGAATGCCGACAAGGCATAGATGATCACGAAAGCAATGATTGGCAAATTCTCCCTCAAGCACTTTGAAACTTTTGTATTTTTGTGGAAAATTGAGTTTCAACAAAAGTATGAAAACGATAAATGACATCAAAGTATTCAGACTTTTGACGAAGCGGATAATACCATGTGAAATGAGAGAAATCATCTACAAAAATAACATAATGTACATAACCATCATTAGACAAAATAGGTGATGGACCTCACAAATCACAAAATAAAAGGGCAAAAGGCCTAGTAGCACGTTGAGTAATAGTTTCAAAAGGTAAGGGATGATTTTTGGCCATTTGACATGAAAAGCATAAATGTGGGGTAGGAAAAATAGAGCTAATTGCTATCTATCTTTTTTAACGTAATAAAGTAAGTATTGAGGGAGAAACATGACCAAGACGAGAGTGCCAAAGTTGATAGGAGCCAGAGGATGAGGTGGTGCGAAGGGCAGCAACAAAGGTATAGATGCCGCGATCTAGCACATACAGGTCATCATCATGTTGACCGATTTCCAGAACCTGCCACATGCGACGATCTTGTATAACTAAGTGAATGTCAAAAAGGTGATAACAACAGGGGAATCACGAGTGAGTTTACTAATGGAGTAAATTTTTGGTAAGTAATGGAACAATAAGAATATCTAACAGGTGAATATTGGAAATTGGGAAGGATATACCAGTATGGATGATGGGTAAGGACTCACCATTCCCAACAATAACATTGTTCTTACCACGATATAAAGAGGTATGGTCCAAATTAGAGGAGGATGGGGTCATGTGTGCCGAGACTCCAGTGTCCAAATACCAATCAGATACATAGCAACTAGGAGAGACATATGGCTCAGGGGCAAGGCCCTTAACATGCTCAGGACCTAGTGGGTTGAGACGCCTGAGGGGACAAACGGAGGGCCTAAAAGCCCACTATATGAAGTACGAGACTGCTGAAAAGGCTGTGGAGATGGGGTAGGCAGAGGCCCAAATAAAGAAAAATTAGCTACTAGATAAGAAATCTGCTGCCCAGTATGGCCAACATGGCCCAACATCAGAGGGGACCTAGTAAAGTAGCTGGATTGTTGAGAATATGGCCCAACTGGAAGATAGGGCCCAGAGTGAGTCTGAGTGGGAATGTGGCCCGTGATGCCAGAACTGCCTCCAACAGCCGAGATGCAAAATTCGCCTAGACGGCCACCAAGGTTTTCGGCGACGGCGAATTGGCATAGTGGCTGTAACAATCAAGAGCGGAGTGACCAGGTTTCTCAAAAATCTGGCAATAGATGTGGCCATTTCCCGACCACGTCCGCCCCAACCACGATGAGAGGAATGGTCGCCGCGGGAAGTAGATAGAGGTGCCTAAAGGTACGATTGTGGTGCAGAGTGTGGCACTGGGAAGGATGAGAACATTGACATAGGGGGAGGCTGTCCAGAGGGCGCCAAAGCAGAGAAGTGTGACACCGGATAAGGGGGCACTGCGGCAACAATGGCCTAAAATGCTATTGGCGGCAGCGATACCGGATAAGAGAGAAATCCAGACATTGCAGGAGGTCTTATGACCAATGATATGTCAATGAGCAACATTGATGAGATTGGAGAGGAGCAGGGAGATGATTTGATCATCACAATCACGCAACTCTACATATTTAGGATTCGAAGTATTGGAATCCGGGGAATGAAAATCAAGGAGTTGTGGCACGGAGCCATCAATGTTGCTGAGTAATTAGTTGCTGCAAAGAAGAGACAGCAGCTGGTTGCGTCATATGAGGAAATTTGTCTATGAAAGTTTGATTGTGAGAAGGTGGACAAGAGGTCCTAGGGAGAATGTGGAGGATGCTGCCATGAGAGAAAGCAGGAAGAAGAGTGCAAAGATACAAAAGAGTAGGGTGGAAAGAGAAGAGAAAAGGCAGGGACAGTGGTGAATCTGGAGAAATGAAGACAAGGAAGGAGGATCGAGGGCTACAAAGCCATTAGAATTTCTCTGATACCATGAGAGTGTTCATATAAGATGAACAATGAAGAAGAACAACAAAGAAAGCTTGGTTGAACCCAATGGTTTTGCGTAGATTGATTGTAACAAGTGTACATGATTTATAGGCAAACTAGTGAGTAAATTAAGGACTTAGATATACTTAGACTATACTAGAGACCTAGAGTAGAGTATGTGTCTATGATACAATAGTTGATAATAAACAAGTGTATTTAGTCTAGTGTAGCTATGATACTACGGACAGTAAGAGAGAAGAAATAGGCATTAGAAAGAGAATTTCTAATATTTGGTTACGGCAAACATTAAGGGCCTATTTGGTAGCATTACAGGACGAATATTATCGCAGGATTACAGGAGTTATACGCACACACAAGCTGTTTGGTAGATATTTATATTTTTCCTGGGTCGCGGGATTCTCGTTACTGTAGTCGTATTGCTTCGGTTTTTTAATTTGGTCGAATTTGGGCAATTGAGGAAAGGTCGCGTAATCCTACCATATGTGCGTTATAATCGCCCCCGGTTTTGCCCCTTAATTATAACATTTGCCATTATATAAATACCATCAAATCACAGTGTGTTCCACTTTGGACTCCGCGTTCGCCGTCCCCAAATGAAACCCTACCTCCTCCGTTCTTCCCGAGAGACGGGTGCCATCCTCTATCCCCGAACCACCGCAGTCGGTCGTCGCTCCGATAGATCCATCTAAGGTAGCTCCTTCTATCAATTATTGACTCCGGTTTGACACATTCTCCCCCCTAATCTAGAGTTTCGCAGGTTGCAGTACGTTCGACGAAACCGAACAATACACGCAATTGGCCCTCATTCGAAAAGTACTTGTCATCCGAGTGTTAAATACCCTAACCTTTTTTTTTATTCTACCCTAGATTACGGATTTGTTCGATTAAATCCGTGTTTTAGACCTCCCGAAAACTTTTCGTATATACAGTTGATTCCATGGAATTTTGGTGATCTTAGTGAGGCGGTGCGTGTTTTCTCAAAACCCTAGATTTGTTTGATGCTACTGCTCACGCGACCTATATTACTTATTTGTGCAATTAAATCATGCTCTTGGGGCTTGTTTGATGTTACTGCTCATGCGACCTATATTACTGATTTGTACGATTAAATCATGCTCTAAATGCTTGTAGCTATTCTGTTTTGACATGTAGAATAGTTCGTCCCTCAGGTTTATTCACGCACTCTTCGATTTTGTGTGATTAAATCAGGGTGGTAGGGTTTGGGATCATTAATTATTTTGACTATTTTCGTTTTGCGAGTACTTTCTCTACATTAGTGATCATGTGCCTGTTCGTTGACTATGACATAGCTCGCACACAATTAATCTTGAATGTGTTGAGGGTAAATCTGTTGGTATTCGTTGGTACCTTGTTGCAACGGCTGCAACAAGAAGCTGTGGAGCTGGAACGTAAATGTAAGTACGACGCAGTGCCTAAATACTTGATTTTGGACAAGATATCTGAACAACTGACATTTCCGACAAGGCTCACCAATGGGAACAACAGAGATTGTTTCCCTAACCTACGGATGCATAAGTTTGCTTTTACGGAACTTTGTCGCATTTTGCAGGATGAAGGCGGCTTGCAAGATGACCATTACGTGTCCGTGAAAGAAAAAATAGTCATTTTCCTTCGTGCAGTGGCACACCATCAGAAAAATAAAACCCTACAAATAGATTTCTAGCGTAGTGGACAGGCAATAAGCGCGGTCTTTCATGAGGTACTTAACACGATCATCCAGCTGAAGGATAGGTTTACTACTACACCCACACCTATTGACGAAGATTGCAGTGATGGATGGTGGAACTTCTTCCATGTTATATTTATTACAGATGTATTCTTCTATTAACACTGACATTGGGATCTTTTTATGTAACGCATGTTTCATTATGATCTTTCAGGGATGACTTGGAGCATTGGATGGCACCTACATTCCAGTGCACACACCGGCAAAATACCAGCCTCGTTACAGAACAAGGAAAGGCACCCTGGCAACAAACGTATTGGGTGTTTGTGATACGAAGGGGAAGTTTCTGTACATGCTTGCACGGTGGGAAGGATCTATGGCAGATGCACGGGTCCTGCGAGATGCATTGAGCCGCTCGACAGGCTTCAAGGTTCCAGAGGGTCGCTCCAATACACTATCGTTAATACTTTCTTTTGGATTTGCAACGAAATAACTGAAAGCTACCGCCCTATAGGGACCTCCTACTTATGCGACAGTGGTTACATGAATTGTAAAGGGTTCCTCATGCCGTATAGATCAACGCGATACCACTTGAAAGAGTGGGGGTTGGGGAAGAGATGACCGCAGAACCCGCAGGAGATATTTAACATGAAGCATGCATCGGTTAGAAACATTATTGAGCGGTCCTTCGGTATCCTTAAAAACCGATTCGAAGTTCTGCGCAGTCCAACCTTATTTCCATTGAAGACACAAAATAGAATAATATTAGTGTGGTCCCTGCTGCACAACTTCATCATGGACACCACTCCGAATGACCCCCTGCTGATAGGGGGCCACAGCATAGATGAACCACCGCAAACGGGTCTAGACAATGCTGAAGAGTTTATCAAGCTCTATCAAACGTCCACAGAGTGGACTGATATGCATGATGCCATGGCTACATACATGTGGCATAAATACACTCAATCTTATGACACCGACTAGCCGTCTCTTAGGACGTTAGGATCAATTGCACATGTATTGCATTATTGTACTATACGTTGGGTTGGTATATCATTCATGGAAATGGTAGTTCTGTTGTGACTATGCTTGTGTTTTATGCTTTGTAATAATTGATTGTCCTCCCCATGTGGCGCATACGCTACCGTCCAAATTGTCTAACGCTCTGTTGTTCTTCTATGTGTATTGCTTATTTTTTCCTTTTGCAGAATGCGTAGTGCTGACCACAGCAGTCCATCCCAATCATCTAAGCAAGATGGGTTTGAGGTGCGCAGTGACCCCTCGTCTCAGCAGACCCACGGACACCCATAGGAGCTATTGAATAGTATGTGCCCCTCCCGGCAGACTCCATATGGAAGGGGTCGCCAAACATTCCTGTACAAGAAACTGTATTTCACCCTTGAAGAAGAAAATGCAATGGTACATTCTTGCAAGGAGTTGGCGTTGGAAGGTTACTGGGTCAGTTCAGGGCGGGAAAAGGGGTTTTCACTCAAAGTGCGCAGAAAGGATTTGGGAAATTGTACCCGGCAGCTGCGTGCAAGAGAGGAACACTGAAAACTATTAGTTTAGTGTGACCTAGAGCATTGTGCTCTTGTTAGTTTCATGTATACTGGATGACTAAAAAGTCATTTTGTTCCTTGAGTTTTGTATATATTTATATATTATGGATCAGTTGAGTAGTAGGCTCAAATTGTGAAACTCCATAATTTTATCAAACTCTAAATTAGTCCCTAGTCTTAAAAGTCATTAGCAAGGGAAC
>JAOWBN010086075.1:0-32753 GCA_028565015.1 Pinguicula moranensis
GAGGAGTTATTTTTTGAAAAAATGTGCTTATAAGCCAATTATAATTTTAAGAAGGCTGCGCAAAACAGGGGCTTAGTAGAAAATTTATATCTTTGATTCATTGGATGTACAAGTTTAATTTGCTGAAAATGTTATAAAAGATTGTGGAAATTTGATAAACTGTCAAAAAAATAAATCATCCATAAGCTGCTAAGAATTTATTTATTAATAGAATTTGCGGATTCCGCAATTACTACCGCTATCTTAGCGAAAGTAGCGGAAGCGGAATAGCGGTTAGCAGAAGTGGAAGCAGATGAAATTTTCAAATCCGTTAACTTAGCGAAAGCGGAAGCGGTGAAGGGCCTAACGTTATCGCTAAGACCGTTGGACACCCCTAATGACCTGTAACTATCTGTAAATTTATTCTATAAATTTGTGTAATTCTATCGAACCATTAGGCCAGACGACCAAATTCGCTAAGCAAGGCCATCCCGAGCCCAACATATTCTTCATTTTATTCCTCGTGTTGCGTGAGGTGGGCTTTTGGAGGCGCAAGTGCGAAGGAGAAGGAGGCTTAAGAAATGTTTTATTCTTCAAAACTAAAATTAACTTGGGCCTTTGGAACTCAAATATAATGGGAACTTTGTTTCGTAAAACAGAAAGGTTTGGGCTTCAGGTTAAAAGTTTGTGCGAACCTTAAAAGGAGAGCTTTCTAAAAATAATTTTCCTTAGCAAAACTCTAACAGGCAGCGTAAATAACATAATAATTCCATGTAATAATTTTTGCATGTTCAAAATAAGCAATATTTTTTTTGAAAGTCGAATCGTCAATTGTACTTGAAATCTTGCAACACAAATGTAAAGCCCACATAGAGGTTTTAATGCAACATTTAGTCAAGTTACTAAGCCTGTAACTATTTGTATCTTACTTTCCTTTGTGCAGTTTAATGGTAGGGTGGCCAAACGGTCGATCTCTCGAATCCCGACTGATCGAACTTTTGATTACCCAAAACAACTCGGGTAATCTGAAATCGGGATGGTTTGGGTTTTCGGGTATGAATCCCGTCAAAAAATGGAAAACCCGAAAATCAAGAAAACGGATTCGTTTTTTTGAGTTTTATGTTATAAATTTTTGGTATTCGAAGCTAAACCTTGTTGAGTTTTTCCGTACACTTTCTCTCTGTACATTGCGATCTCGAGCTCATGTAGCCCCTCCTTCTCTTCCGCTTTGCTCGCCGTCTAACGTGATTCTTCTCCCTGACCCCTTTTGTCTGTAACTCCCTCCCTCCCCGGGGTAGCCTCGTGCCCTCGGGGAGTGTCTATTTTGGCTTATTTATCTGCGTCCTCTGCTTCCTGCCTTGTTTTCTTCCTGGCTGTGTTTGTCTTCCTCTTGTTCGGCCATGAATACCTGGGTAATTCCTCCTCACCAGTTGAAGCTGATGCAACGAGTAACCATCAAGGCTGGGAAAGCTCCAGTAGATCAGTCACACTTAGAAAACTTTTGTTCCTTTTCCTCAAAATCCTATCTCAATCCATGATAGACTGAGGCCTCAAGTTCCTCTGCCAAGGGAACCGCCACAAGCATCACAAACAGGAGTGATGTGTTTCTACCTCACTAACTTTTCCAGGTACTGTGATTCTGACCGGTTGAGAAGCGCTCTAAAACACCAAGGAAAAGTACATGCCATCTCTATTGCACGCAAACATAACATTAGAGGTATTCGGTTTGGTTTTGTGGAGTTCACCAATGTAGATGGCATAGATATGATGTTGTACAAACTCAACAATACCTGGTTAGGGTCTTACCATCTACATGCTAATCGGGCCAGATATCCTAAGTTGGCTGCTTCAAAGAAGGCTGGGAAGTCTATAAGCACACGGAATTCCCCAAAAATGCCTATCACCCTTGCTCCTCAAACCAATGGAAGTTTCTATTTCTGAATCTAATCTTCTTCTGGTAGATTTACTCTCCTTTACTTCTAGTGTGGCACCAAATTATTGGCTCGACCGTAGCCATGTAGCCACTTTGCTGGAGAATTGTAAGCTGCGTGATCTCCAAAGAGTGCTAAAGGTAGTTGGCTATTTGAACGTGATGGTTAGCCCTCTGAGCTCTGGGAAAGTTCTGTTATGGGAAGATGAACCTCTGGACTTGTGTTATCTGTTAACAAATGATCAAGACTGGCTAGGTAACTGGGTGACAGATATATATATATATATATATATATATATCCATGGTTCCCCAAGAACCAGCCATTAGTCGCGCCTGCTGGCTAAAGGTTGTTGGACTGCCCCTTCAGGTGTGGACAAAAGAAAATCTTTCAGTCTTAGGCAGTAGAATAGATTCTCTGATAAGCATTGCAGATACTACTCTTTCAAAGCAGAACCTGGATGCATCATATTTAGAGATTCAAGTAGCCCTTTCTACAATAATTAATCAGTGCATGCAAGTGATAGTTGATGGGACAATTCATATCATTCATGTATCTGAATCTGGGAAAATTGACTCTCCATTGCCGGATCTGTTAGTCACATATGACTCTGATTTTGACTATGGGTCCTCAGTAGCACTTTTCATTGAGCACTCAGAGGATTCTAGGGTTCCTTATCTAAGCAAGAGTGTTAACTCAGGGAAAATTGAGGCTCTGATAACACATGGGAAGGTAACTGACCTTCAGGTTGCTTTGGACTCTGGCAGGCAAGCCAAGCAACAATGGAAACCTAGGATCAGCTGGTGGCTCCTGACCCTATCTGATATGGAACATAGTCATTGTCCACAACCTCAGCCAGGCGATCCAGCCAAGTTATCAACTATACCGGTGCTATGTATGACTATAACAAATATACCTGATAATAAGTCTCTTCATCTGGGATCAGAAGGGAGATGTTGTGAACGCAATAAAGCAGAGGAGTTTGAACTGGCTGTCACTGCTAGTAAGGTCTCAATGGAGAACATGTGGAAGGGGGTTGAGGTTAGTCCTATCTCCCCTCACACTGTGGTGGACCTAACTAAATCTGCTGCTGAGGTTGATACTCTTATCCCTAGGAGCCAATAATTCCTCTTTTGCTGTTCCACATGAGGACGAGTTGACAGACGTTCCAGTTACATTTGAGGATCTTCCTCCCCTGGAGTTTGCTTCCAGAGTTGCTATTCCTAAAAAGCCGAAAGCAGGAAGACCACCATCCATATCTAGCCGTCCTAAAACTTGTAGTCAGACAAGAAAAGAGGTAGATTCTACACGCGTAAATAATTTGACAATTCTGGATGAATGGTTAGGACAACTGGGGTGTTCAATCCTCAGTCAACCCACCTCTACCCCTGCTTTGTTCTAATCTGCCTACTTCTTCTCATAGTAATGTTGACTCTATTATGGCTGTGGGTGCTCAACTTGGAGTTGTGTATGATCCTCTTCAAGTAGAGTTTAGTAACATCCTTGAAGATATGTGTAGACCCAGTCAAGCGTCACCAAATAAGAAGGCTTCAGTGTCATCAACTTCCCACATTAGGAGACAAAATAGTGTGTGTCCATGAAGCTAGTGACCTACAATGTCAGAGGTCTAGGGGGCAAGAGAGAAAGCTACAGGTTAAGCAGTTAATAAGGAAGGAGAGGATGGATTTTATTAGTATGCAAGAAACAAAACTATCCACCATAGAGAAAATTCTTTGCTCGTATCTATGGTATGATTCAGAGTTTGATTGGTGCTATTCAGGATCTTATGGTCTTTCAGAAGGCCTACTTTGTATTTGGAACAAGGTCAAGTTCTGTAAGGTGGTAGTCTTTGATGGGGAAGGATTTTTAGGTGTTTCTGGACACTGGTTTGGAGAACATAATACATCACATATGGTGAATGTTTATGGCCCATGTGATTTATCAAGGAAAGATGCCCAATGGAGGTTGTTGTCAGAGATCTTAGACCCTTTAAAGCTAGATAAGTGTTGCGTTATGGGTGACTTCAATGCGGTGTTGGCTTTGAATGAAAGAAAAGGGTTGTCTGTCCATAATTATGTCCAAGAGGTTGTTCTGTTAAACTCATTCATCACTGATCTGGGACTGCATAACTTGAGAATGGAACACAATAAGTTTACTTGGTACCTTAAATCTTTGAAAGCTTTGAGCAAACTATATAGGTTCCTTATAAGAAGCAAATTATTAGACTTAGAGGAACTATGGACGCAGGTAGGTTTGGACAAAGAGGGTTCGGACCATTGTCCTGTGAGACTTTATTTCAAACACGTGAATCGGGGGGCCTAAACCTTTAAAGGTCTTAGATCATTGGCTGCTTGATAGGCGTTACACGGCCATGGTGGAACAAGTCTGGTGTAATGCACATTATACATGTTTTGGGAGCTACCAGATCATGAAGAAGATCAAGCAGGTCAGAGAAAACATTAGAATGTGTAATAATTCTACACCAAGAAATCTGTCTGAGCAGAGCAAGTCTCTGCTTCAAAGAACAAGGGTGATAGAGGTGGCAGCTGAAGAAGACAATTATGTTGTATTCAACTAGCACATTTAGCCAATCTGCAAGCAGAGCTAGATAGTATATCAAGGAAGCTATCCAGTTCTAATTTTCAGAAGTCACGGATTCAATGGCTTCAACAGGGTGATGTGAATACATCCTTCTTCCACAATAGCCTCAAGAAAGCTAGGAATATCAATAACATGAGTTGTATTTGGGATGGTCCAACATAGGTGGAATATCCTGATATGATTAAGGAGTGTTTCTTTCATCATTTTAAGGATAGATTCATTGAAAAGATTCACTTTAGACCACTCCTTGTCACTCGAGTAAGGCAGCTGGATCACATCAGTAAAAGGATGCTTCAACAACCCTTCTCTGAGGCTGAAGTTACAACTACTATTTTTGAATGTGGCAGCCATAAAAGTCCAGGACCAGATGGCTTAAACTTCTCCTTCATCAAGCACTTATCAATGCTCCTCAAACCTAATATCATGCAACTCATGCAGGAGTTCTATAGATATGACAGACTGTGTAAGGGAAGTAATGCTTCACACATTGCATTGGTAGCTAAGTCTTCAAATCCCTTGTATGTCAAGGACTACAGGCCAATCAACCTCATGGGTTCCATGCCGAAGATCATAGCCAAAACCTTAGCAAATAGGATCAGGCAGGTGATGAGCAAGCTGATCAGCAATACTCAATCAGCTTTCATCAAGGGTAGACGATTATTGGACAGTGTTGTGGTAGCCAAGGAGATCATAGATGAAGTTAAGAAGTTGCACAAACAAGCCCTCATCTTCAAGGTCTATTTTGAGAAGTATTTGATACTTTGAACTGGAACTACCTGCTGCAGATCATGTCCAACATGAACTTTCCTCCTTGCTGGCAGTGGTGTGTTAGGGGCCTCTTGGAGTCTTCCTCCACTTCTATCTAATTAATGGGAGTACTAACAAGGAGTTCTATGCTTCTTGTGGCATCAGACAGGGAGATCCCCTCTCCCATTTTCTTTAATTGATTGCTGCAGATGGGCTTTCTTCCATGATTAATCAAGCCACTAATCTGAATTTTTTCTCAGGGTTGTGTATTGGCAGAAGGAAAGTGCAGGTTTCACATTAACAGTTCGCTGATGATACCAATTTTTTTTTGGAAAAATATAATGGGCTTCAATTCAAGCATTTAAAGCCATCCTTCTCAACTTTGAGTTGGTTTCCGGCCTAAGAATTAATTTTGCAAAAAGCAAGCTTATTGGAGTTAATGTCCAGGCTACATTGGTGGAGGACATGGCTGCATATCTCTACTGCCAATCAGCTTCAGTTCCTAAGTATTTGGGTTTGCCAGTGGGGGCTCGGATAAGAAAGCCTATCACTTGGCAACCTGTCCTGGATAAGTTCCAAAGTGCCTTAACTTCTTGGGAGCACAAACTACTATCTTCAAGTGGTAAGATGGTCCTTTTGAATGCTGTATTATCAGCCTTACCATCCCACTTTTTTCTCTCTGTTTAGAGCCCCAAAGAGCATCATCAACAAGCTGAAATCAATACAAAGTGGTTTCTTTTGGGGCAGTACTGCAAATAAAAGAATGATGAGTTTGTCCTCATGGAAAAAGTTTCTACCTCCTTGGATAATGGTGTCCTTGGTGCTCGATGTCTGCACTCCTTTAACATGGCCATGTTGGGAAAATTTGGCTTACAAATTCTCAATGAAGAGCCATCTATAGCCACTAAAATTTTAAGATCAAAGTATGGAGGAAATTCTCTATTATACATAGCTGGCTTATCAAGATCCCTGCTACCCGCCATGACTAGTGCTCTTGTGGGTAGGCCGAGGGGTATAGGATATGCTTCAGAATGGTGGTCATCTCTTCTGAAAGCACTGAATGGAAGTTGGTTCTCTGATAATATACAACTCCATCTGGGAAGTGGGGAATGCATCAAATTGTGTATAGATAACTGGTTGAACAACTCTTCTTTCGCAGAATGATTTCCTAGGCTGTATAGAAATGAACTCTCCAAGGATATATGCATAGTTGAAGCTCGTTATTTGCACAATGGTGTTTAGTCTTGGTGCTAGAGATGGAGAAGGCAATTCCTAGAATCTGAAACTGATGATTTCATGGCTCTAATTGCTAGTTTGCAGAATATCTCCCCTAATTTTCATATCAAGGATAAGTACTCCTTCAAGGATGCTTATAATATTATTTCTTCTCAATCACACCAGGTTTTTTCAGTTTCACACATTGCACTAACCAAGCACATTTGGTCTAGTTTTGCTCCTAAGAAAGTGTGTTTGTTTGCGTGGTATCTAATTCAAAATGTAGTGCCTACTAAATCTACTTTGTAGAGAAGGAGGGTCATTCCTGCTGATCAAGAAATCACATGCTCATTATGCCGTGTAACAGATGAAACCGTGTCTCATATTTTTACTTAGTGCTCCATTACTAGAAAGTTATGGCAGGGCATCGCTTCTTGACTCAATATGGCCCTGGTAGCTGCTACCCCTGGGAGCTGGACCATTCCTACTCTTCAGGAACACTTAGACTCTGCGCTCATAGGTATTCAAACACAGGCCTGGAACAACATTTGGCTCTCCATGGTATGGTCTATTTGTAAAGCTAGGAATAGAGCACACTTTTCATCTGTTGCACCTCACATTCAACTGTTGTTACATGGTGTTCAAATGCAAGCATGGTTGTGGATAAAAGCCAAGAAATAAACCGAATTGTTTCCTTATACTTTTGAGGATTGGCTGCTTCAACCTTATGCTTGCATCAATATTTAAAGTTTTTATTATATTAGTTGGAGGGGGCATTTTTTATTAACAAGCTACCTAGCTCTTGCTGGACTTCATTCAGCCGCATCACTAGAGGATTACAGGGCATGCCACACTCTTTGGCCAGAATATTTGAGCACCATAAGCCCCCTTGTTTCACATACCTTTGTGCTATATGACTATTTTTGTATTTCCTTATGGTATAGGTTATGTTCAAGCCACATATGTCACTGAACATGAAGTCACAGTGCCCCGGCTATTCTTGTGTTTAGCCACACTCAAGTTGGTGCTACTGCACAGAGTTGCAACTGGATAATTAAGAACAATCTAAATTCCCAGACGCTAAAGGTATACAGGCTGAGGGGTAAGTCACTTTTAGACTTACACTAATGACTTCTGTCGCATTCAGTTATTTATTTAACTGGATGCAACCTGCATAGTTGATGGATTACATCAATGTTGCTATTGTCCGAATGCCGCTGCTACTACCCTGAAGGGTAACCATCAACATGTCATGCCAGTCTGCCCCGTTAGGCAGAAGTCATGTTGCTATTGAACCTACTGAGATGGTACCACTTTAGGAAGAACAATATCATGCTACATGTGTACCACAAACACATTAACCCCTACCTAGAAGTTAGCACTATTTTGATCCGGAAAGCGGTTGATGCAACCAGGGCTCATGTCTAGAATAAGCTCCACAATACATAAGATGTAGTGTGCTACATAAGCAAGGAGCAATTAATCTCCTACTGAAAATACATGGATTTCAACGAGGGATTCATTCAAGCTTAAGATGAAAAGTGCATGCCACCATGGGGGCCACTCATATGTCCAGTAAGCAGGGTTACATTTTAGAACATGTTGAGAGGCCAAATCAGACAATTGATGGATCAAAGTAACTTGTAAAGAGGGGTGTGATGGGTTGTGCAGCAATCAAACAACTTTGATGGTATAAGGCTGAGAAGTGTCAACTACTACGGTAAAGACTCATGCTGACATACTTTGTATGGCAACCTGCATAGTTGAATGTTAGAAGATCAATGCTGTTGTAGCCACTAAGTCTTTGTTTTTGGATTCTATAAACAATCTCATGACTTTGATACTATAAGGTGTGCAAGCAGAGTTGAGTTTTTTTGTACAGTAAAGACTCTTGTAGCCATTACAAGGCAGCTTGCATAGCTGAGTATCACTTGATTAATGCTGTGAAATACCCCCACCTTATCTCATCCTGTGTAGGAAGATCTATGAACTGTGTACTTTTTTTTCCGCTCTTTTATACTTTCTTATCTCTTGTAAGAAAGATGTACATATTCTTTCTTAATGAAATTTGGCTTAAAAAATTTTTTGGGGATTTTTGAGATTTTTGGGAAATACCAGAAAATCGATCCGTCCTAATACCCAATTTCTAATTTTCTTGAGAATTTGAATTTTCAAGCCAGTACTAGGACCGTAAAATCGGTCTCATTTCTTATCGGGACAGGATCGGGTATTGGCAATGCCCCTCTAGAAAACACGTTTGGTCACTCCTATTTAATGGGGGTGATCAGGCAACTAGATATTTCAAATGAGTTTCTCAATGGGCTTCTTCTGCATGATGTATTCATGGAGCAGCTGGAGTTTGTTTAAAACCATATAAGGCCTACTGAAGCTTACAGACATGATCAAGCTTCATACCTTTGATTATCTACAGTTCTCTTCTACTTAAATTTCATTCGTCTGAATTGCATATTTTTGTTTGATACATGTGGATGATATTCTTATGACTGACACTCATTGGAAAGATATTTTTCATCTCATTGTTTTTCTTCAAGATGTGTTAAAATTGTGTGATCTGGGTGACCTTGGATATTTTCTTGGTATACAAGTCACTCGTGATCCTTCAGGTCTTTATCTCAAAAACTACAAGTATATTCTTGATATAACAAAGATGGTAGGAGAAAAGCCATTGCCATATCCATGAAGTTTTTGCTACTCAGCCTTCGAGTACTAGATAGTGATGCATTGTGTCCTTTGGATGTGACCTTGTATAGGCATACTGTGGGGGCCTTGCAGTATTGCACTTTGACTAGGCCTGAGATCTCTTTTGCAGTAAATCAGTTGTGCCAGCATTTTCAGAAGTCAGCCTCTACTCATTTGGGGTGGCTAAAAGGGTCCTCGTTATTTTAAAGGGACTCTTGATAAGGGTTTGGGGGTACAATCGTGGTGATTTAAGCTTTTCAAGGATATTGGGGTGTAGATTGAGGACAGGTGATCTCGATGATTGTTGATCAATCACTGGTTATTGTGTCTTCCTTGGCCAAAATCTTATTTCCTTGCAAGCTAAGAGGTAGATAGTTGTTGCTCATTCCAGCACTAAAACTTAGTATAGAGCCTTGACTCTAATTACAATTGAGTTATATTTTGTTCAAATTTTGCTAAAGGAGCTGACTATTCCTATATTGCAATAACCGGTGCTATGGTGCTATAATGTTGGTGGTACGACCCTTTCTTCAAATCCAGTATTTCATACACAAACAAAGTACATCGAGATTCACTACCATTTCATCAGAGAGAAGGTTCTTAACAAAGATATTCTTCTTCATTATATTTTTACTCATTACTATTGTACTTACATATTCACCAAGAATTTGGGCACAACACGGTTCTTGTTGCTTTTTTATGAGAGTCATTTTACCCTTAGTTTACTGGGGGATGTTAGGATAAATATGGAAAAGGATAAATCTCCTCCATGATTTATCCTTTGCCGCGTTTATGTTAATCTCCTATCTTGCATAGAGGTTTATCTTGTATAGTGCTTTGACTTTGTAAACGAATTTAACTTCATATATTATACGTGTAGACCTAATTAGAACAGATCTAATAATGAATAAATACGACAATGGATTCGTACCTTTAATGCGTAAGCATATAGAACCATATTGTTCTGGTTGATTATATCACGAACATGAACAAGAATTTACCAGAGTCTCTTTGTAATCCACGAACTCAGATATCTACCTTCACAGATGATAAAACAACAATTCGACAGAAACTGTATATATGTTTCTGGGTCTCAACTCATGAGAATATGAATATTGGTGTTGTAAATAGGTGTAATGAACGCCCTATTTATAGGGAGGAATTGGAGCCCAATCCTAATTATGGTGGTAAAATTCTACCATAACAAGGACTCTCTCTATTAGGTAATTAACAAATAATTACTCATAATTAAGGTAGTAGAATTCTACTCTAATTACAATTTTTAATATTAGGTAATAAACAAATCAGTTAACATAAGTCGTATTACAAAATACAGTTTTCAAAATCTCCCACTAGGTAATAATTAATTCAATTAGACATATAATATATATATATATATATATTTTCTAGCAGGTCCCATTAGATTACATAAGCCGTATTACAAAATACAGTTTTCAAAATCTCTCGATGCTTCATACGAGAAATGAGTCGTGTGACCATAAAGTAACTAGTACTGTCATATTAAGTCATCATCTAACTAACATGACACTTTCAAAGCGACAGTACCCCAAATACTCTTCGCATTACCGATAGTTACATATCCCTTTAGCTATACAATATTTGGTTACATACTTAATGTAACCGCCATGGCAAATTTGGTGAAGATAGAAAGATTATTCATTAGACATTAATGATCATCCGTATCAACTCGATGGCTTTGCTAGTATGGTCCGCTGAACTATATAGATCCTACACCTTGGATGACATACTAAAATAGCATCATCAAGCCTCAATTTCAAACGTATGTCCATATGATAACACAATGATAATCATGGGATTCTTTTATCGTTTTACAAGGTCATTTTGTAGCACACGCAATATGATGTGTGTGTCATGGCATGACTCTCACTTAGGTGGGCATGTCACTCACTTATACCATGCGAATCGTAGCCATTGATAAATACACTTAGTTTTTATCCTTACATTCGTCTTTAAAGCTTTAGTGTGAAAACCCAGATATTTCACATTCAATTCACTAAAAATCTCATCTCAGACCTACTGAAGTGACTGTCCAGAACTTTTATCAATCTCATCGTTTAAGTTACGCAAGTATAAGGGCGATTTCCCGTGTTATAAGGCCAATCATTAAGTTTTTTGTGATATTTTTTTAAATAAACATTTTTTTATAAGCCAAAGTTTATATATATGGTGTAAAGTATTTACAAAAATAAAAATAAAGATAAAGAAGAACCAAAAACGAAAAGTACATGCTCAAGACTAGAGATCTCATGATCGATGATCCTAAAAGGATGAAGGTAGTGTTTGATTCCTTGATCATGAACTGTATATCCTTCCCTTCCAGCATACTCTCCCATATAGCTAAGGGTGATCATGTACATGGTTCACCTAACCTCATGAATGCACAAGCATCTCCGCATTGATTGCATTAATAAAGGACTTTGCTTACAGCCTGAGCTAGTACAACTTATTACACACACTGCTACCTTACCACAGCCGGTAAGGATAGCTTACAGAAACTTCATCCAAGACTAAAATTTCCAGCGTGTCGTCCCCTTAAAGGGTTCTAAATGCAAACCTAGATCAACTTAACCGGATGTATGGAAGCCCTGCCTTCTCTGTATGAACATATCCCCTCACTTTCCTTGGTAGCTCGCTATCACTCCAGCACGTTCTTGTACTTCCACTTGCTCCTAATTTAGTCATTAAGTCAGTAGCACAGTTTCCTTCTCGAAACTGATGCTTGACATGGAGCGAATGCCTTGCCTTACTTCCAGAAACTCCTCCCAACCTTCTATTAATTGCCAAGCCCAGTAGTTCCCCTTCTAAATCCAGTTATGGAGTAGGAGAGAATCAGTTTCCAAAAGAATATCCTTCCATTATTGCTGTAGCCACCCTCAGCTCCGCTTCGTTGTTGGTCCCTATACCCAGGTAGATAGAGTATGTAGCCTTGTAGCAGCCATGTTGATCTCTTAGAATTCCTCCTCTCCCAGAGGGTCCAGAATTACGAAAACAGCTTTTTTGACATTTATTGTGCCTTATTAATTGATTGCATACACAAGAGTATTAATCAAATGAAAGAAAACATAAATTTCATTTCATAATCAATTGTTACAAAAAACATGCCTTTATTGTTTACAAGATGTGATCAAACCCTATGTAATCCTAGACTCATGACATGAGCTCTAAACACATCTCTAGGAATGGGTTTGGTCATTGGATCAATGATCATCTTGTCGGTAGGGATATACTTGATATTTATTTTTGCTTTGTTGACAGCGTCTCGGACAAAGTGCTAGCGTCTCTGGATGTACTTTTTCTTCCTATGAAATTTTGGATCCTTAGCGAACTGAATCGCTGCAGTATTTTCACAGTTCAACTCTACAGGATCATCAGGCCTCAAAGTTAAATTGAGGTACCGTAGAAAGCTTCTGATCCAGAGTGCCTGTTACACAGCTACACTGCACGCGACATATTCTGCTTCCATGGTTGACAAAGTGATGTTGTCTTGCTTCTTGCTGCACCAAGATATAGCTCCTCCACCTAGGATGAAAGCATATCCAGAGGTTGACTTGGACTCATCCAGGTCGCCTCCCCAATCAGCATCCGTGAATTCCTTTAGATGCAGGTGTCCTCCTTGATAACATAGAACTAGATCAATCGTTCCACGAAGGTAACGATAAATTCTCTTAACTGCTTGCCAATGAGCAGGCCCCTGGTTACTTTGCTAATAGCTCAACAGCAAACCAGATGTCTGTCCGTGTACATATCATGGCGTACATCAAACTCCCTATAGAGCTTGCATAGGGAACATTGCTCATTTTTTCCTTTTCTTTATTTGTTTTTGGGCATTGGTTGAGGCTTATTGCCTGACCCTTATCAACAAGGCTGTCAACAGGTTTAGAGTAATGCATCCTGAATCGCTCTAAGATTTTGTTTATATATGCATGTTGGGACAAACCCAACATTCTCTTAGAACGATTTTTGCATATTTCCATGCCTAGGACATACCTAGTTTTACCCATATCTTTCATCTTGAAAATGGACAATAGCCACTGTTTGGTGGCGTTGATCATTCTCATGTTGTTTCCAGCCAGTAGTATGTCGTCGACATATAAGGAGAGAACCATAATTCCTTTATTTGTCTTTAGTACATAAACGCAATGATCTTCATTTATCATGGTGAATCCATATGAAGTAATGGCCTCATGAAATCTGAAGTACCACAATCTGGAAGACTGTTTAAGTCCATATATAGATGTTTTAAGGCGACATACCTTGTCATCTTGTCCTGCTGAGACAAACCCAAAAGGTTAATCCATGTAGATATATTCCTCGAGGATTCCATTGAGGAATGCAGTCTTTATCTCCATTTGGTATAGTTTGAGATCCAAATGGGCAACCAGGGCTAGAAGTAGGCGAATAGAAGCAACTCTCACCACAGGATAAAATGTCTCTTCATAGTCTATACCCTCTATTTGGGTAAAACCTTCCGCCACGAGTCCGACTTTAAACTTTTTGAATTATCCATCCGTATCACGCTTAATCTTGAATACCCATTTGCATGCAATTGGTTTTCGGCGATGTGGTGGATCAACATGTTCCCAAACCTCATTTGTTTGCATCGAGTCCATTTCATCATTCATGGCACTTAGCCATTTTTCTCTATTGGGTGAGTCCATAGACTCTTGATAAGAGGTGGGCTCTTCTACCTCCAAAGGAGCATAGAATAATACGTTTTCCCCGATCTGAATATATCGTCGAGGAACTTCCTCGCTCACTCCTTTGGGTAACAAGATCTTCTACTTTCCTGGTTAGGGGTCTACTCCTACTAGCCCTTTGGCTCGTGGGGCTGACGGTGTGAGAAGGGTCGCTGCAACTAACCCTATGGATCGTGGAGCGCATTATCGAACTATGATTGCCTAAATCTTGAGAACTGATCTCGTTTCTAGGCATTACATTTTGAAGACTTACTTTTCTTTCATGTTGACCCTCATTTTTGCTAGGCATGAAGTGTGGAGAACTTACTATTTTTTATGTTGTCCCTCATGTGGCATGTTTCCACCTCAAATAGGTGGGATTACACTATTATGGGTGGTTGGAAACATATTCTCCCCCACACCAACAGATAGTGACAAATCTTGTTGCAATTCATACAACTGACCATCCTGTTTTATTTTTTCGATAGTTGGGAACTGATCCTATAGGAATTCAACATTGCGATTGTCGATTTCAGTCATGCCCAATTTGGGCATTCACCGAATATTACATATCCTTTTGAATATTTGTGGTATTGAATAAACACCATGTTGTTTGCTCTTGGAACAGGTTTTCCCTGTTGATGGTTTGGGTTGGGTTGTGCACATAGCCCGCCGAACCCCATGGTCGCATATGGTTCAAGATTGGCTTCCTTCCATTCCATAACTCATATGGAGTGGTGGGAAAACTCTTGCTTGGTACTCTATTGAAGATGTAGGTTGTCGTGAGTAACGCATCCCCCAAAAAGTTAATGGACAGGTTGGCTTGCGCCATCATAGACTTAACTATATCAAGAAGGGTGCAATTCCAACGTTCCGCAGCACCATTTTGCTGCGGGGTGTAAGGAATGGTAACTTGCCTTACTATACCCTTTTCATCACAATACCCTTTGAACAGATCAGAAAAGCATTCGCGATTGCGGTCAGTCAAAGAATCTTAACTCTTCTGTTTACTTTATTCGCATCAGTTTCATTGGTCTTAGTCCGAATAGGTTTGTTCTTTACGAAACATTGTGATCCTTTGGAACTGCTATTTACTTTGCTTGCATGTGGATGACATAACACAAGCCAAGCGTTTTCCTTCTCTCATCAAATTAAATGCCTTTTTTATATCTTCAAATATGAGATTGAGTAATGCAGCTAGCTGCCTATCTCAATCTCCTTTCTTAGATCTTCAAACATCAGATGGTGAGTAATGTAGTTGCCGATCTCAATCTCGTGTAAAGAGAAAATTCAATGAAATTAATTGCAACCACTCATCAGAGTTCAAAGTAATATGAATCACTAGAAACAATAACAATTGGTAAAAATCTAAACGATGCAAGTTGCAACCACGACTTTATAACTCATTAAAGTATCGAGGGATAAACCTATTACGCCTCACCAACTCCCTTTCAGCGTCAGTGCCCCAGTCCTTCCATTCTGACAACTCTGTCAACTGCTTCCTAATTTTAGCCAGTTCCAAGGGCAACATCCGATAAGGTGCACGTGCAGGGAGCTTGGCACGAGGGTTTTGCCATGGATCAATTAGAGAGATTGAATAAGAGTCTGCATCACGTATATGCTATATCTGGCTCGGCCTCACTTGCGTGAGCACTTCTGATTTGTTTCATTCATTCCATTTGATCCGTTATTTGCAAATTTGGTTTGACTCATAATTCGTCTTTGCTTCCCTACCTTGTCAGGGGTTTTGGGGAGTGATGCAGGAGCACTCGAGCCATCCAAGCCACATGAAGTTAATGAGTCCAACCTACTGATTGTACCTTGAAGGCCCTTGATTATTATGATAATGAGGACAAATGCAAGCATGGGAAATGACTGGTCAAACTGTGGACATGGCTCCTTAATTCGGCTTTGTCATGGAGTACAAATTTAATGTTGTTTGAGTTATTTTTATTGATTAATTAGGGAGTCAAATAAACCCTACTATGTGGGCACACGTAAGTTAGTCCAACTTCTTTCTTCTAAGGCTAGTCATTTGGGTTTGTAGGTTTGTTTTGAACTTATATAGCTCGGAGTTGTGAACTATAGACACACAATGAATATTATACAAACAAATTATTTGCCTTTGAGATCGAATCTCGTGGTATATCTTGGGTTTTCACCCCTTTCTTCCTTATTGCATTCTTGATCCAACACCCCTAGTCTAATCACTATACTATCCCGACATCAGTTGTTATCAAAGCTTCAACCAACCTTTATGGACGTGTTCTATCATCAAATGACTAGAGGACAAGGTCGAGGTCGTCATGGTACTAATGGAGATGGACCATCCCATGCTTGTGATGAAAGAGAAGAGTTGATTGATGATTTGCAAAGATAAGTAGCGCAAACCCAACGATTGGCAGTGCAAAGCCATGGGTATCATGACATCTCTAGTCATGATTCTTACTCCACTTTCTATAATCCATACCATGCTCGAGACCAAAGATGCCATGGACGTGAAGGTGGTCATAGAACTCTTAGTTTCAAAGTTGATTTACTTGAGCTTTTTGGGATGTTGCAACCCTAAGGATTTGTGGATTGGATCAATGAAGTGAAACGTATTTTAAAATACAAAGAAGTCCCTATTGATGTGAAGATGAAGCTTCTACTTGGTAAGAGCAAACCAAATGCCCTTGAGAGAGGCAAGGTCGAACCAAGATCACTAATTGGGAGAAGATGAAGATAAAGATGGGGAGCACTTCCTTTATTTTGGATACACTCAAGCCTTATATCAAAGCCTTCATATGTTGAGATAAGGCACGAGAAATGTTGAGGAATATACGAAAGAATCGCAGCAATTGATTGCTTTGAGTGACTTGTCCGAGGAGCAATTTGTAGCTAGATACATTGGTGTCTTACGCCAATCCATTCAAGATGTGTTGATCCTACAATCCATATAGGGAGTTTTTTAGGCCTATCAACGTGCCTTGACTGTTGAGAAATAGCAAAGCTACAGGACATGGATCCTTAGCCAGGTTGTCCGAGTTGTTTAGCCTCAAGGTTGCCACTGAGCCTTGCCAACTCAGGATTCATGCCCTAGCCAAAGACCATCACAAGGCAATACTAACACTAATAATTTTTTTTTGGGTGGTGAACAAGGACACAAATCCAACAAGTATAGGAAGCCCGCGATCTCACGGAACAATTTATTGAATGAGGAAGGCAATGGAGATGATGAGATGGAGGATCCAATGTATGATGAAGATGATAAAGAAATGGATATGTGTTGTATGGAGATGGCTGTGAAACTTTGGTGGTTCGAAAGAACCTCTTGACACCCAAAGACAAGAGCGAGGATGATTGGTTTAGGATCAACATTTTCCACACAACTTGCACTATTGATGGAAAGGTGTGTAAAGTGATTATTGATAGTGGGAGTTGCGAGAATGTGATAGCTGAGTAGGCTATCCAAAAGTTGAGCTTGAAGACCGAAGGCCACCCCAAGCCATACAAGTTGTCTTTGCTGAACAAAGGTAGCGAGGTAATTGTTAAACATTTCTTTGTTTCAATTTTCAATGGTAATAAATACTTTGACAATGCATGTTGCAACGTTGTAGCCATGGATGCTTGTCACTTGATGTTTGGGAGACTATGGCAATATGACCGTGAAGTGATGCATGATTGCAAAAAGAACACTTATTCCCTTAGCATCAAAGGAAAGAAAGTTGTGTTGGTACCATGCCGGGAAGGTCCTATTCCTACCCCGATCAAAAAGAATATTAACATTCTTTTTATGTCCAAGTTTATTGATGAAATGAAAGAATAGGGTGTTGTGTCTGCTTTGATGCACCGTGAGAACCATTCGGCTAAGGAAGATAGAAATCTTCTCATGCGGGTGCAAAGATTGTTAACCGAGTTTGTGGACTTGATGCTTGAGAAACTACCACCCTGATTACCTCCCATGAAGGATAACCAACATCAAATTGATATTGTTCCTGAATTGAGCTTGCCCAATTGACCAACCTGACGCCTTAGTTAGGAGGCCGAGGAGTTACAAAAATAGATTGATGAGTTACCTGACCATGGATACATTCGAGAGAGCATGAGCCTTCATACATTCGAGAGAGTATGTGTGTCGATATATGAGCCATTAATCGAATCACCATGAAGTGCAGGTTCCATATGCCACGCCTTGATGACATGTTGGATCAACTAGCCGGCTCTAAGATCTTCTCTAAAATTGATCTTAAGAGTGGCTACCAAAATATCCAAATTAAGTCTGGAGATGAGTGAAAGAAGGCATTCAAAACAATTCATGGGGTGTATGAGTGGATGGTCATGCCATTTGGTTTATCAAATGTCCCAGTACATTCATGAGATTTAGTCACCAAGTCTTGAGGCCTGACATGGGGAGGTTTGTCGTGGTATGTTTTGATGATATCCTCATTTATAGCCCCAATATGGAATCACACTTTGAGCATATTCGTGTGATTTTTGAGACTGAGAGAAAAGAGATCTTGTTTATCAATCATAAGAAGTGCATCTTTTCACTACTTATATGCCTTTTCTTGGATTTCTGGTGTCTACTAATGGTGTGCACGTAGATCAAGCAAAGGTAGAGGCTATTATGGAGTGGCCCAGACCCAAGAACATTCATGATGTGAGGAGTTTTCATGGATTGACTTCATTTTATCGCAAATTCAACAAGGACTTCAGTTCCTTGACCACCCCTGTTACCGAATGCTTGAAGGATCGTGAGTTTATGAAGTTGATGAGGCTGAGGCTAACTTCCAATTGGTAAAGCAAAGGATGATCGAGGTACCTATCTTAGCCTTCACAAAATTCGATAAGGTGTTCGAGGTTAATTGTGATGCATCCGGAGTTGGCAATTGGTAGTGTGTTGAGCCAAGATGGGTGTCTTGTTGCCTTCTTTAGTAAAAAGCTTTTGGGGTCCAAGAAACTAATCAAGTCCTATGAAGAAAGATTATGCGGTTTTGGTCAACAATAAAACTAGCAAAGATAAGATCTGAGTGGCGCTTCATCCCACATATGAGACAACGATCACATTTTCTGTGTCCTTCTTAATGGGCTGGGAATATTCAAGCTCAGTGATAATGCAAAGAAGAACCTATCTAATAGTAGTATCAAGAGTCTTAAATTGCTCCAAAGGCTTTTGAGTCTTCAAAGCCATCCAAGACGACACTGTGGTGATCAGTGGAGCTATAGGAGAAGCCCTCACGGTGCGGATTGCAATACCTATCGGTGGAGGTGGTGAGCATGCAATGCTTCCCCACATGAGTTTCCAAATTGGACATCGAAGTCCAAGTTAGCTGCAGGAGGTTATAACCAACTTTGACATGCAATGGATGATGCACTATTGGAATAGGAAACAAAAAGGAAAGCGCGGGTCTGTGGAGTTATGTCCACGCATGGACAGTAACATAGTTCACACTACTACTACACACGGAATTTCATCCTATAAATAGGGGCTTCCTCATTCCGTTTCAAGGTATTCTAAGTACAAAGATACATACTAGCCATCAAATATAGAGTTTGATAGTTTATTCCTTTTTACTCTATAGAGAATACAAGAAACATAAATAAAAAGCATCGAGGGAGAATATTATGATTAAGCTCGACATGGCAAAGGCTTATGACAGAGTTAACTGGAATGTTTTGGAAAAAGTTCTCATAGCAAAAGGATTTAACCTCGAGGCTAAGAACATTCTGATGAGATGCGTTAAGGAGCAATGGTTTTCAATTCAGATGAATGGAACTGGGCTTTTTTCCTCAGGACAGGAACTCCAATAGGGGGACCCGTTATCCCTTTACCGTTAAGGCACAATGATTTTCAATTCAGATTTCTCAAGAATTCTTACCACTCGATTGGAACTGAGGTGGTTTCTCACCCGATGTATGCAGATGACATCCTATTGATCCTGAGTGGGGACGTAAGATCCTCAAGAGCTTTGACAAAGATTTTGGATGATTATTGCTTATGGTCAGAGCAAAAAGTAAACAAAGCTAAATCAATGATATTTTGTTCAAACAGAATTAGTAATGTAAGAGTTGCAAGCATAGTGCAATTTGTTGGATATAGGACATGCCAATTTCCCACAAGCTACTTAGGGGTGCCTCTGTTCACAGGTAGGGTAAACCGCTGGATTTTATAACCTTTGGTGGATAAAATCAGCTAGAAAATAGCTAGATGGAAATGAAGAGTACTATCACAGGCAGGGAAGATAATGTTGATCAAGCATGTTCTTTATAGCACTTCGGTTCATACACTACCAGTCATGAGAATCCCTCAATACATATTGCAGGAAATAAGACGAAATATGACAATTTTTTTGTGGGGAGAAAGAGAAGGAAGAAAGAAACTTCACCGGCGAGCTTGGAAAAGAGTATGCAAACCAATAGAAGAAGGAGGTGTAGAATTTAGAGATTTGAAGGAAGTACAAAAGGTTATGGTTGTGAAGCCGCACTACGAATTATTGGGAAAAAAAATATTGAGCCTCTGGTGCAAATATTTTTGTACCAAATAAAATAAAAGGAACACTTATTACTCAGCTTTTGAAGTGCGCCATGAGCATGAGAGACTATGTGTTGGAAAATATCAAGATAATAATAAGAAATTGAAATTCATCTTTTTGGTTTGACAAATGGCTAAGCTCGGGCCTCTGGCGACCAGCATTGCTCAGGTGATTGATAAGAAGGCCAAGGTGCAAGATTTGTGGCAAGCAATGAGTGGAACTTGGAGCAGGTGCAGGACATGTTGCGTCAGAGCATATGTTAGTAAATTAAATAAATTAAGATTTGGGATAATCACGCAGAAACATGGGAGGATGTAACCATTTGGATGTCGGAGGAGAAAGGAAAGTTCAGTATAAGCTTGGGACTACACCAGATCTAGGGGGACTACGCAGGCTAAACTTAAGCATATATGAAGCAAGACCTTAGCCTTAAAGATGAATATATGAACTGCCTACCTTTGGACGAGAACATTTGAGGTAGGGAGTGCAGCTGGCTTCAACATGCGATTACTGTAATCCTAGTCAACATGAAGCAAATGATTTATATTTTCAGGAGGTGAACTTACGGTGAAAATATGGAAGGAAGCAGGTCAACTCTTTAATATCCCTGCTCAACATATGCAAACCTCGAAAAGAAGGTTGAACCACTAGTTTTCTTTTTCTCGGAAGGTAAGTCTGAGAGGGTTCCTAGTGAGTATGAATCCTAACATCATTACTTGGTGCTTGTGGTTGAGAATATGCAAAACTCGGTTCAAATATATCCAGTACTCCACAAACCAAATATGGCGACAGATACGCTTTTTGATTATAGAAATTGCCAACAATGCTGACTTACATTTGATTTTGCAGGCAAAGGATAAGAATATACTTGATCAATTGAATATCCAAGTAAAAGCTAAAGATGAAGATAGAAGTATATGGATAATGTGGCAGCCCCAACCGATAGGAAGGAAAAGGCCAACTGTGATGGCAGCTGCTTTGGCAATCCCGGGCCATGGGGGGAGTAGGCATTCTACCCAATGAAAATGGAAAGTTCCAGGCAACCTTTTCAAGAAACTTTGGGACAGGCACAGACAGCAATGCGGTGATGCGCATAATTTTAGAAGGACTCAAACTCTGTAGAGAACAAGTATGGTATAATGTTGCCATAGAAATGGATTCCATGCTGATTAAATGGATCAGTCAAAACAGATGCGACACGTGGTATCTTTGGGATTCATGGAAAGAACTCGTGCATTCAATTGTGGGACTACACATTGAGGTGAAATACCAGTATCAGGAAGTAAATAGTATAGCAAACTCTCTCACAAAATTAGGAGCTAGAGGACAAATTCGAGGATTCTACAGGAAGCCCAACTGTCAAAGGAAAAGATGGGTAAAATCCAATTGGAAATATGTAGATTACCTTACATCGGGCGAAAGTAAGAGAGTCGTGCAACAGAGACAACGTCAGACCATAAGAAGAAAAGCACTGGAAAAAAAAAATTTCACATAGTTTGACTAGGGGAGACCGATGTAGCTGTTAGGATGACCTCGAGCCTTGATTTTTTGTATGCAAAATTGGCATTCACCTAAAGAATGCCCATTAATAAAGTCTCTTATTAAAAAAATAATATCTCCTAGTAGAATAAAGAGATTGTAACTCTTATATTCTTTCATAGTGGAATTCTTCTATCCTCATCCGTGATTTTTCCCTTGATTTGTTTAGGGGTTTCAACGTAAATCCGCATGTTCTATTTATTTTTAGTATTATTTCCTCAAAATTATTAGCTTTGGTCCATCTCTATCCATCCTATTTTTGGAACAATTGGTATCAAAGCTTCCAGGTTCGTGATAGAAGCTATGGAGGCAAAAGTTCAGATGGAAAAGTTCAGTTAGAGTAATTTCTCACTATGGAAATTGAAGATAAAGGCTATCTTTCGAAAAGATAATTTCCTGGCGACTATCAGTGACCGATCGGCAAATGGCAAAGATGACAAATGGAAGGAGAAAGATGAAAATGATATTACTATTATTCATTTGGCTTTAGCTAATGGTGTATTATCAAGCATTGAGGAGAAGACGACAACGAATGAGATCTGGAATCATCTCAACAAATTGTACGAGGCCAAATCACACCACAATAGGATTTTTCTAAGCGGAAGTTATGCAATCTTTGTATGATGGCATCTTCTTCTGTGATTGAGGATGTAAACATCTTGAATACTTTATTTTCGCAACTCACATCCTTGGGTCACAAGATTGAGTCAGAAGAACGTGTTGGACTCTTATTCCAGAGTCTAAGTGACTCGTATGATCAGCTTATCATCAACCTGACCAATAATATCCTCAATGATCATCTAGTCTTCGATGATATTGTTATTGTTGTTCTAGAAGAAGAAAATTGGCACAAAAAATGGAAGAAAGAAAACTTTGCAGCAAGCAGAAACCTTGGCAATGATAACAGGGAGATCAATGGAGCGTGGCTCAAGTGGGAGCCAACATTAGGGTAGATGTAAATCTAAAAGTAAGAAGAGTCTGAAGTACTATGATTGTGGCAAGACTGGTAACTTCCAGAAAGATTGATGGAGTTCCGATAAGAAATCCAATCCTCAAGGAAATGTTGCAAGTATTTCAAGTAATGGAACTACCCTATGTTGTGAGGCAGCAACGGCAAATAAAGGCAGGCATACATTTGTTGATGTGTCACTCTTCAACTCGGGAGCTACTTTCCACATTACCTCCAGAATGGTTTCACCATATGAACCAGTCTCTCGAGGATCTGTGCAGCTATTACAATCATGCTCCGCGGATAGTTGGTATTAGAACCATCAACCTGAAATTGCATGATGGCTCTGTTTACACTATTTGAAAAGTGTGGCATGTGGTAGGTTTGAAGAAGAATCTGTTTTCTTTAGGACAATTTAATGACATTGGCTGCAAGATTGAAGTTGGGAATGAGATTATGAAAATAATATGTGGCGCGCTTGTGCTTATGAAAGGAGAAAAGGAAGTTGTGAAACTATACGTGCTAAAGGGGCAGATGTTGCAGGAAGTAGAAGCATTAGTTGCCTATGGAGAATCATCCGCAATGCAATGGCACCAAAAGCGTGGACATATGTCGGAACATGATTGAAGGTTCTTGTTGAGCAAAAATGACTATTGGGCTTCACAAAGGTAACCATACCTTTTTGTCAGTATTGTGTAACTAGCTAGCAACAACGATTAAAGTTATGCACATACAAGCTCTAGAAGCCCAGCTATTTTAGAGTTTGTTCACCCAGATATATTCATGTGAATTTTTTGCGAGCAAAATATAAGCGTAGAATTGAGAACTTATTATTGCACAAACATAAACTCACGAATTAAGCAAATCTTAAAATTAACAAAAAGGATAGGGCGTGCAACCCAACAAAAAGTTACATGAAATACAAAATATGAAAAGAACGAATATGAAAGAAAGTATGTTTTGCCGTAGAAATCCAATCAAACATGGAGCATCAACCCATTGCCAACTTCTATGCAAGAAAAAAATATAAACTAGAGTCTTAATCAAACGTCTGCCCAATGATCTACTCTAGGATCAATATATAAATCATAGAATCAACATTTACATGAATCTTATGATGGATACAACCTAATTCTCGTTAGAATATGAATTTAAAGAAAGAAAGAGATCTCTCACAAGTTCATAACATAAAAATCAATAATGGGTTGTCCTTACATTTCGAAATTTGCCATTATATAGACAAATAAATAACCTAGAATTAGGATTCTGTTTCCTAGATTTATTTAGACTCCTCCCCAATTTAACTTCTAAAGAAATTGAAAAATACCTAAGTAAATACTCTTCCTAGTGTAATCCCTACAAAATAGGAAATTACCTAATTAACTAAACATTCAAAAATTTCACTAATTAATGGACTAATATAATTAAAAGACATAATAAGAAAAATTAAACTCTACATCGGCAACTTCTAGCAGGGGCCGTGACTTCCCACATGTGCAACATCCCTTATGCTCGATTTGATCTCCATAAATCGTGCGTGCAAGCTTTAAGTTTAAGAACAATATGTTTTGAAACAAATTATTCACCATCGGACCTTTAGAACTTGATTTCCTTCGGTCATAATATGACTTGATAAGTCATCTGACACTGAGAAAATTTTAGTTCTATTAGAACGTATTGAGAGCTCCGATCGCCAACAAAATTGAGAAAATTTTAGTTCTATCAGAACGCATTGAGAGCTCCGATCGCCAACAAAATCGAGATTACGCAATGCTGCAAATAGTAGATTGTGAATGAACAAAAAGCAGTTTGTTCCAAAACCAAAATCTCACAATCGGACCATTCAAATATGATATCCATTGGTCCGAAAGGCGCTCGATGAGTCTTCTAGCTCCAGCAAAATTTTCAGACCGATCCGACAAAGTTTGTACCTTAGATTGTTGGAAACCATGAGATTGCATTTTGGTGCAATTACTACCAGTTTGACTGTTAGATTTTTTGCAAGTGATTTGGATCTACTTTGGAGTCCGTTCATTTACATCAGAGAGTCCAACTACTTTAAACCGTCCAAGAATTCAAATGCGCCAAAGAGAAAGTAGAGTCCAACTACTTTAAACGATGCAAAAATCCAAATGTGTCTCGAGCCTCGAACATTCATATTATTTATGGAAATCATCGGTGTTATCCCTGGGATGTATGAAATACTTGTGTCATTTATTGAAGATTATTTCCAAGAGATGTTGGGTGTACCCAATTTCAAAATGCGGATTGAACTTAGTTCTAAAAAAAGGATCAAGTTCTTGCTGATGGATAATGGAGGAGAATATACAGGTTATGAATTTGAAAGCTTATGCAAATAGGAAGGCATCAAAAGGCAATTCACTATGGCATACACTCCTCAATAGAATGGAGTGGCAGCAGATAAACAGGACCTTGTTAGAGAGAACAAGAGCCATGTTGGGAGATGCTGACTTAGACAAAAAGTTCTGGATGAAAACAATCAACTCTGCCTGTTATGTGATCAATTGGACCATGTCAATCGCAATCCAGTTGAAAGCACCAATAGAGATGTGGATCTAAAGTCCAGGAAGTGCTTGTTCTTGGGGTATTCTGATGGAGTCAAGGAGCATCACTTGTGGGGCCCCACTTCCCATAAGGTTGTCATCAACAAGAACGTTATCTTTGTAGAAGATGAGTTACAAAGGAACAATGGAGACGATAACATTGAAGCAGAAAGTTGAGAGACTACAAATGTGCAAGTAGAAAAGAAATTTTCTTCAGAAGCTAAACAAGATTACGAGGAATCAGAATTAGAGAATTTTGATACTCCACAAGAAGTTCGTTGATCAAAATGAATATGTTCTACACCACCTTGGCACTCAGATTATATTACGAAGAACAACATTCCGTACTACCTTCTAACCAAGGATGGAGAGTCACTAACTCTCCAAGAAGCACTTAACAACTCAGATGTAAGTTAGTGGATTACTACAATGCAGGAATAAATTGAAGCTCTTCATAAGAATAAAACTTGGGAGCTAGTGGAGTTGCCACAATGAAGGAAGGCTATTGGAAAAAAAATGAGTTTTCAAAATCAATCAAAATGGTGATGATCAAGTGGAGCGGTATCATGCTGGATTGGTGGCGAAAGGATACGTTCAGAAGAAGGCATTGATTTCAATGAAATATTCCAACATGTGGTTTGACTGACAACAATTCGAGTAGTCCTAGCAATGTGTGCTACGTTTGACCTACATCTAAAATAGCTAGATGTGGAAAAAAATCTTCATGGAGATCTTGAAGAAGATTTTTATATGTTTCATCTAGAAGGTTTTGAAGCAAAAGAAAAAGTGAACTTGGTTTGCAGGTTGAACAAATCTTTGTACACTCTCAAACAGGCACCAAGATATTGTTACAAGAGATTTTATTCCTTCATCCTGAGCCTTGGATACAACAGACTTAATGCAGACCCTTGTGCGTATGTCAAGAGGTTTGGTGATAAAGATTTTATAGTTTTGTTGTCGTATGTCGATGACATGTTGATAGCAGGCCCCAACAAAGATTGTGTTGAAGAGTTGAAGGCACAGTTGGCAAGGGGATTTGAAATGAAGGACTTGGGACCAACAAATAAGATTCCAAGGATGCAAATTCACCGAGACAGAAATAATAGGAAGATTTGACTTTCTAAAAAAAACTATCCTAAAATGGTCTTGTAGCATTTCAATATGCAAGAATGATTTCTACATCATTTCCTATTAATTTCAAGTATTCCTCGAGTATTAGTCCTAGCAATGAAGCAGAGAGGATAGAAATGTCTTGAGTACTGTATGCATTGGCAGTGGGTCAGTTTCTACCCCACTTTCTATTAATTTTAAGTATTCCTCCAATATGAGTCCCAACAGAGAAGAAGAAAGGATAAAGATGTATTGAGTACCGTATGCATCGTTCATATGATTTGTACCAGACCACACATTGAACATGCATAGGAGTAGTGAGTCGGTACATGGCGAATCATGGAAGAGCATTGGAGTGCGATGAAAAGAATCTTGAGATACACCAAGCGAACCACACATGTTGCATTATGTTATGAAAGATGCATTGGAAACCCAAGCCTTTCAGGTGGAAGCGGGATCGTCTAGGATGCTAATGGCCATTTTATAACTGCTTTTTCCATTCATTTGTTATAGATACTAACAGTAGCACAGAACTCCAAGCAGCTAAAGAGGATCTGCAACTTTGCAAAGAAGCAGGCTGGCCAGACATCATTCTGAAAACCAACTCTCTTTTGCTCGTAGAATGGATCCAGCGCGACCAATGTCATCCATGGTATCTATGGAATATTTGGACAATTTTAAGGATTGAAAGGTGTTAGTGTGATGCACACTTTAATGTTGTATATATGACTATAGAAACATTTACTATTTGATTATTTGCTTGCTTATTTATAGCATTTCAAATAGTAAAGCCTAGTGTTGATAACTTAGAGTGTATCACAAAAAGATGTGATGATGAAACCACTCTAATTACGTTATCAATACTAAACATCTTTAACCATAATATTAGTGATATAAGGTATTACTAATATAGATAGATTAGAATTTTCTAAGCCAATTTCTTTTGAAGGAAATAGGTGATCTCCTCAACTATAGTGTAGACACACTTAAGCTAGAGACATAGATGCTTGTATTAGACAAGTACATCGGGTTGACCCACATAGAGATCACTTATTGTCGATAGTTGATACTCTTAAGAATAGTGGGTATAAGTAATCCTTAGACTTGATATCACCACATAGAAATTTTGAGTATGCAGATCGCTCTTTGATTCTATCTGGAGTTACACCGTAAATGGATAACAATAGGTAGCCTTGATTCAAAATACGGAAAGGTTTTGAATGATCAACAAATAATTCACTGATCCTAAATCTTTAGGAGAAAATATTCTTATGGCTACTTGTAAAAAATCATGAAAGCCTTTGCAAAGCATGAGTTTACTTAGAAGGAAGTTTCTAATTAGTATTCAATGATCATGACTTCTGGTATAAGAAATTTCATGTATATTAATGAGGATGCCAAATAACCTTAATATACAAGATTAGGGATCTGAACAAGGTGAAATGATATTAATTACACAAGAGTTAATTCTTGAAAGGATAGTATTGTTTCATGACTATTCTCAATGCTTGGGGTCATGATATTTTGTTAGATATCACTCATCGTTTATGGATTTAAATTAGAAATTATTGAATTATAAGTGTGTAATTCATTAACCATAACTTGATTATATTAATTCAAGGTCCATTGCTAAATTATTGAGAACGTATATGGTCACACACATTAACATCAAATTCTTGAGGGGTCATTTTGTAATTAAGATTAAGTATACGGATCAAACGAAAGTTTATGAAACTCCAAGGACGTGTTTGTAATTATGGAGCCACAAATGCTATAAATAAAGTTTGTGGGATGTAATATTATATACATCAAGACTCCATAGTTGGATTTGACTAATATATATATATATACATAAGTTAGTGAAAAATTTCTACAACTTATTTATATGTGATATATACAGTTCTGACATGTTTTCCCCCAATTAGATTACATGCAAATGTTGCATGGCTAATGAAATTACATGCGAAGGTGTAAGAGTTGTATATATTAGTTGCATGGTTGACACCTAAACATAAGTTGTCCAAAGATCAAACACATGTATGGTTAGGATCAAATGTTGATCAACTCTAGGACATGTATTTGCATCTTAAACTCATGGGAACCTCATAAGTACCCTAATACATTCATATGAGGTAGATTAATGTATTTGCAAGTCTTAATAGAAGAAACAAATGGGTTCTCATTCTACTTTCTCTCTCTACCCGAAAGCATAGAGAAAGGGATAAAAAAAATCTGCACTTGATGCAATTTTTCCTCTCATCTTCTTAGGATTCAAATGTGGAGCTAGCACTCAACACATATAACTTGTGCATAAGGTTGTATAAGCTCTCAAGGGTTGTGATGGTGTGAGTTACCATGGAGGGTGAACATTTGAACACCTTGAAGAGGAGACTACTTTCAAGATTTTAAGAATAAATCTTTTTTTTTATCAGCCAAATTTCATTAAGAATAAGAAAAGTAAAATGTACGATGTAGAAACAAGAAACAAATACAAACAAGTCCATAGTGACTCCTTGGAGGAACCCCTAGCTACTATCTCTGTGATTGAGCTGAGTAGCCTGCCTTTTCTTCACACACCCCTTCAGATATAGCTAAGGGTGAACTAGCATATGGCTCACCTAACGTCATAGAATATCTATGAAATAATTCGATTAAATTGAATACATCCCTATATGGAATGAAATAATTCAGATGTATGTAGTTCAATTGTTTGAGCGCGTACCTATAGGCAGGCTATAAAAATGATCCAATATGCCCATATAATTTTATAAAGAGATCTATATCAGAACTTATTATTGTTGTTGTCCATGTAGATGACTTAAATATTATTGGAATTCCTGAAGAGTTATCAAATGCAGTAGCTTGTCTAAAGAAATAATTTGAAATTAAAGACCTTGGAAAAATAAATTTGTGTTTAAGTCTTCAAATTGAAAAGTTGATAGATGGAATTTTTTTGCATCAATCCAATTATTTAAAGAAAGCACTTAAAGATTTTATATGAATAAAGTACATCCATTGAGTACAACAACGATGGTGTGATCACTTAATGTGAAGAAAAATTCATTTCGCCTTCGTGAGGACGGTGAATAACTTATTTTATTGCATCTGGAGTACTAATGTATCTTGCTAATAATACACAACTTGATATATCATTTGCAGTAAATTTACTAGCAAGATATATTTTTTCTCCAACTAGAAGACACTGGAATAGAATTAAACACGTTTTTCGGTATCTTCGAGGAACAATGGATATGGATTTATATTATCCTAATGTATCTAACCCAGAATTAATTGATTATGCTGATGCTAGATATTTATCAGATCCGCACAAAGTTAGATCTCAAACAGGCTATCTGTTTATTTGTGGAGGTACCGCTATTTTGTGGCGCTCTGTTAAACAAACATTAGTCGCTACTTCCTCCAACCATGCAGAAATCCTTACAATTCATGAAGCAAGTCGTAAATGCATTTGGTTAAGGAACATAACCCAGCATATTCGTGGAATGTGTGGCTTGAATACATAGAAGGACATCTTAACTATTCTTTATGAAGATAATGCATCTTGCATTGCTCAACTGAAACATGGTTTCATTAAAGGGGATAGGACGAAGCATATATCCCCCAAATTTTTCTTTGCACATGACCTTCAAGAGAAGGGTGATATGAATATTCAGCAAATTCGATCAAGTAACAATCTGGCAGATTTGTTTACAAAAGCACAACAAAGAGATCGGCATGAGAAAACTCAAAGATGTGTCCAACAGGGAGAGATCATAAAATCATGTACTCTTTTTCCTTCACTAGGATTTTTTCCCACAAGGTTTTTACCTAGTAAGGTTTTAACGAGGCATGATAAGATGGACATTTAAGGCGTAGTGTTATGGGATAAATGCCCATGTGACACAAGGACACAAATGGGGACACAAGGACACAAGTGAAAAAAAACATTTCACTTGTAACATTAAATAGCATGAAAATGTACGTATTATGAAGTCTATATGTACATATCATTCTTGTGGAGAAAAGATTGAACGTGTAAGAAGAAAAGAAAGGAAGGAAAGAGAAAAAGAAAAGAAAAGAAAGAAGAGGAAGAGAGAAAAGAAAAAAGGAAGAGAAGGAAAAAGAAGAAAAAAAAGATTTGTGAAAATTTGAGAAGTTTGAGAAGAAATTTGAGATTTTATTGGCCCATTTAATATTTGATCAGTATTACACAATCAATTCACAACATTTGTAACGTTTTGTCTAACATCCATCAACCTGTACTTCTACTGCGGACTTCTTCAGAAGTATATCCTTGTTAACAAGTGTGACAATGGCTCCAGAAAAATCATTCCATTCATCTTTCTCATAATACATCAGGCGCTGCACAATTGGTTGCGTCATCTTTGCTCGGATGATGGAGTTTAATCCACGCTGTCGTTGGAGTTTGGTCTCTCCAGCGGCAGTAATTTGAGAAGCTTTGAACCCTCGAGGACTGGTGTTTAGGCAAGTGAGGCCGAGATGCAGCAAGGAGTTGCTGCAATGTCTCAGACCCATATATTAAGAGATTTTCTTCGACTGCAACAGATCCCTGTGAAGATGATGATTTGGAAAGTGGTGGTCTTAGGAAGAAGGTCCGCATGGAAAGGTTTGAGAGAGATTGTAAGATTTTTCATGTGAGTTTGGGCAGCTGTGGTTTGGAAAAAATAGCGAGGTAACTCCTTATCACAGCAGCTCCACGGATTGATGGATTGCGAGATACTGATGATGGGTTGATAGTGTTGAAAAAAGCACTACCAGGCGGTTCACCTTCGAGTTGGTTGTGTGAAATGTTGAAAAGCTGAAGGTTTGTAAGATTTGCAAGTTGCTTTGGAATTGTGCCTGGAAGCATCCTAGATAGCAAGTTTCCGCTCAAATCAATTGACCTCAACAATAAACAATTCCCAATTCCATCTGGAACTTCACCGGTAAGCGGATTCTTTCTCAGTTTATAGCCCTTAAATTGCTCAAACGTTCAATAACTTTTGGGATTTTACAGGAATTTGGCTTGAAAACTTGTTCCTAGCCAATGGAAATTATGAAATTAACCTCAAAATTGGTTGAAGAAACCACTTAGAATAGGTCCTGAGAATCCATTTTCACTCAAATCCAGGACCCTCGAATTTGAAACCTGAGGAAAACTCAGACTGAGGGTTCCAGTAAAATTATTTTTGTGCCAGAGAGTGCTTTTGCAGAAGCCCCAAGTTGCTTGAAGGGCAACCGCTTCCCGAATTTATTCCTTCTTTCAGGGTGATGGGCATCGATTTGGCCAAGGTTTTACATTCCTTTCTCCATGTTTTTTTAGCATCTTTTCATATGGTTTTTCACACACGGCGCCAATCTGGTATGATCGGATGTTGACCTGCTTAAAGGTAATTGAATTTCGAACTAAAAATATCGGTCAAGCCATAAAAACTAAATACACATTTTGAAATTAAGAAGGGGAGATAAGAAGCGGGGGTCGCGGCCTCTCTTTTCCTAAGGATCTTGAATTCTCGATTCTTCAGCATTTTTTTCCTATTTTTTGGATCTTTTTTCCTCTCCCCCCAATCCGCCCCCTTTCGCTCCTTTTTCGTCGTCTGTTTATAGGTGATGAGAAGTTACGCTTCATCTCTTATTTGTCAGATTTTAATTGGTTGTGTGACATGTCTTCTATTCATCTTTTTGTTTGTCAATTTCTGACTGGTCGGATGACTTGTCTTCTTGCCAACTTTATGCAGCCAATTACCTTGGGATTCTTCCATGGCAATTCAACGGGTTGGGTTATTTCTTCATTCTTGGGCCCCATTTTCCGTCATTTGCTGGAGGGTCGGGCTTGATTTTGGTGGGAGAAATTGGGCTACACCAAATAGTATGAATAGAAAATGAGATACATGAACCATGCACCAATGCAGCTTTATTTAAATCAATTTTTGATGTATCCAGTAAGGCTCCATATATTCTGTCAAGAATTTGTGAACTCGGCAAGAATAAGGATGGCAAAAATGGCCACCGCTCATGCTCAAATAGATATTTGCAAGTCATTAGGGAATACAACGCGACAATGTGGTGTGCAATCAAAAGGACAATAAATTTGAATCCAGACTGTTAGACAAAAACGTTACAAACGTTTTTGTCTCTTTAATTTTGTATTAAATCTCAAATTGAATTTTGAATTCAATTGTGCAATT
>JAOWBN010086076.1:0-20133 GCA_028565015.1 Pinguicula moranensis
GCAAAAGATAAGAATTTATTAGTCCAAAGCAAAGTCTTAGATCGGATTACCTCAGTCAGGTGGCTCCAGCTGCGTCGCAATCCCGGGTTGCATCCAACCTGTACCCCCAAGTACTTGAAAGGGGCTGTCATCAATGGGCAGTTGAGAATAGAAGACAGGTGTAGTTCTTCTTGGCTAGACATGTTAATGCATAGCAAGCTACTCTTCTTGAAGTTAATACGGAGACCCGAGGATAGCTCGTATAGGCGAAGAATCGCCTTCATAGATAAAACGTTTTCCCCGGTAGCGGTCCCGAAAAACAGGGTATCGTCCGCATATAGAGAATGAGTGTACTCTTTCGAGCCACATCGGATACCCGTGAGCCTACCTCGGGTTTTAGCCCGGGAGATCAGAAGATTGAGGCCTTCAGTAGCAATAACAAATAGAAGCGGGGATAGAGGGTCCCCCTGACGAAGGCCTCGCCTGAAGTCAAAGATTCCTGCAGGAGTACCATTTACTAAAACAGACCCCGAGGCGGAGGATATGCATGAACGGATCCACCTAATCCATTTTGCACCAAATCCTAGTTTCTTCATCATGAAGCATAGGAAGTTCCAGTTGATCGAGTCAAAGGCTTTTGCAAAATCAACTTTTAGGAAGATAGCCTTTTCCTTTGATCTCTGAGAGTGATGAAGTAACTCATTGGCCAGGATAATTCCGTCCTGAATATGTCGACCTTTGATGAAAGCCAACTGCTCTGGAGAGATAAGCTTGTCAATCACCATACGCAGGCGATTGGCCAATAGCTTGGCCAGTAACTTGTATGCACTACTGATCAGGGAGATAGGTCGATAGTGAGCAAGTTCAGTAGGAGATAAGACTTTTGAGACCAGCACTATCGAAGTAGAGTTGAGAGGTCGGTACATAGTGTCTGAGCGGTGGAACTCTCTCAAGAAATCAATGTATCTATCTTTGACTGTGTCCCAATTCTCACGCAAGAAGGAGAAAGAGATGCCATCAGGACCCGGGCTTCTTTTCCCCGAACAAGAGTGAAGAGTAGATAGGATTTCCTTCTCGGAGAAGGGAGCAATAAGCATCCTATTTTCGGCTTCCGATACCATAGCAGGGCACGATATGGTAATTAGAGGCCGTGGGAAGTCCTGCTCAGTGAAATGGTTAGCAAAATATGTATTAATACCAGATTTTACCTCCGGGACGGAAGATGTCCATACTCCATCGAAGTACAAGCCGTGAATAGAGTTACGATGACGCCTATGTTTGACAGTGGCATGGAAGAAAGAGGTGTTCCCATCTCCTTCGGTAACCCATGCAGCTCGGGATTTTTGGAGGAGAAGAGATGCTTGCCTCCTTTTTGCAAGTTTGAGGTCTTGTGAGACCCTATATCGCATCTCCTTCTCGGCCACTGTGAGGATTCGGTGCTCGCAAATAATATCAAGAACATCTAGCTTATTTTGCAAGGCCTCCAAGTTACGCCCAATATGTCCAAAGACATTCAAGTTCCAATCCTGCAAAGCATGTCGTAGGGATTTAATGGATAAATGTAAAATGTGACTATGTGTACCTTGGAAGTCCATAGCATTCCATGTGTCCGAGACAAAAGTCCTGAAGGAAGGGTGAGTATTCCAACAGTTTAAAGTGTGAAAAGTAGTGGTCCAACAGTCTCTTCAGTTCCAATACTGTTTTATTCATATTTCAAAATATGTTTTATTCATATTTCAAAAGTAGTGGTCCAACAGTCTCTTCAGTTCTCTCAAGCGGTGCATCCGCCGCTCCTCCTACTTTCTTGAAGGCCACCTCCTCTTTTTCGCCAAAGTAGTCTATGGCAACTGTGAGGACAGAGAAAGTTGTCCCTTCAGATTTTCCTATTTCATCTCTATCCTTTCTCTTCATCGTCGCTCGCTCTGCCACGCTGAGCACGGCTGTCGTCTGTACCACCATTGGAAAATCCATTGTTATGAAAATCCTATGGCCTAGTCAATCTTTGTCCCTCGTCTCGCTTGAGTAAGTCGTCGGTTTTTTTTTTCCCTCCTACCAACCGTATCTCACCTGTTTCACCTCATCCTCCACAACAAAAAATACGGGTGAGAGCACCCTCTATGTCTACTTCCACCACGGCGGAGATGCTTTATGTTGCCTCTAATACCACAAGTACCAACCCATATAGTAGATTTGATCGGTCCGCCGTGGCTTTCTCAACCTTCACGCGTCACCGATATAAATTCACTATCGGCCAGAATAAACGCTCATCCTAACAATGGAGTACTGTGTATCCTGAGTCAAATCGCTCAGCCGCTGCTCTTGTTTGTCACTCCGTCCCACAACCTGTTGAGTCTAACACTTGTCCACGCCGCCACTTCTTCGAGTAGTTGCGTTTTCCGCAGCTCCAATTTGAGATGAATGAGTACTCTCCACCTTCTAACGGAACCACCGCGGCTTCCGTGTAACCTGCCTTGCTGAGGAACTCTTCAATGAAGGTTGGAGTCACCTGAGCTCTAAGTTCTCCGACTAGGCACAATTGAATACCAATAATCTTTGAATGATACGTGCACTCTTTTAGAATTTCTTGATCTACGCCTCAATTTGATTATGTTTCTTTTGAGCAAAGGAAATAATGAGAGTTTCATTTAATAAAACATTCTTCACAATTATCTTTTTTATAATTAGAGTGTTTTTTTTTATAATTGCCGAATTGGCCAAATTATAGAATACAAAATAGGTCTAAGTTGTGCCTTGAAACTGAAAACTAACACTGATTTACAATCATGTTTGGATCCTGACAGTTCTAGGTTATAAATTTTGAGCCAAAATGCTCTGGACCCAGTTTGCCTCGAAAAAGGCCCTTCTCGAGCAGTGCATTGTTGCGTCAGACGTAATAGGTGACTTGACGCCACCTGTCACTATCTCTTCTTGAGACTGTGGCTCAGTGAGGTCGCTCATGCACGTGGGGCTAGTGGACTGCGGGAGGGCGATTAGAAGGCGTTGTCACTTCTCCTGCGGAGAACCGAGCACCATGCAGTGAGTGACTGATGACCGTGGCGCGTGCAGAGCGCTGGGAATAGAATAGACAGACAGAGAGTGCAGAGGTGGCAGCCTTCATGATTTGGACCTTCGTTCAAGAATGGAGACGGTCGAGAATAGAGCAAATGGCTTTTTCTGCTGGGACTTTCTGCTGGGAAGACTTTGGCAACTGGGGAGGCACACAAACGATGCATATGGATCATAGACTGTTGCAGGAGGCTTGGGGTCACTGTATTTGAGGGGTTTAGCCCAGGGATCGGCAAAAATAGCTTCAGAAAATTGGGGATGGGGGTGGTATGAGGAGGGATACGGGTGTATCCGCACCCTCCATCCAATGAAGCAGAGAAAAGAAGAGAGGCGAGGCCTCTCTCTCAGAGGCATGACCGCCATAGGGCAGTGGTGGGCAGCGAAGGAATGCGTGAGGATCATGCCCATCCACCTTTTGGAGTTTCGGTTGGGAGGGGAGATTGTTATATGTTAAAACTCAAAATCTTTCTTATAATTATCTTAAAATGACAGACAGACAAAAACACTAGATTTCCAGACTTAGTCAAAAAGTGAACTTGTACTTATAAAAAAAAATGGTGAACTTGTAATCGTTACTTAAAAATTCTTCTATTTTCCATTGGAAATCCCTCTTCATAGCAGACAATTTCCCTAACCTTGGACCCAGTTAGATTAGGACCCACTTTATACTATAGGTTATATCATATCTATGCACGTGTGCATATATATATGAAATAATATATGCCAAGATTATTTCATTAGATATGAAATAATGCTTCGTCTAAATCTCAAATCTTCCAGAAAACCTAGAACCCAAATCTCCTCTGGCCGGCGATGGTTTCCTTTCTCATATGTTCGTAAAGTAGTAGGTAATGGTTTCCTTTCTCAGTTTCATCATATGTTCAAGGAGAGCTTATTTTTTGCCCTAGTCTGATTTGGAGTTTTTTCTATACTTGGTGAAGTTCCCCCTATTTTTTTTTTTACTCAGAGTTTTTTCAGTTTGTCCGGTGGGAGGTTGCCAACGATTTTCAGAGGTGGGCATTCGTTGAAATCCGATAACCAATCTCCGGTGCTGTGTTGCTATGGGCACTAATTTGGTGTTGCTCACAATATTGAAACTGTGAAAAGATTGCAGCGCACTGTTAGAGATGCTAGGGCTAGGTAAGTGCCTTGTAATAAAATTATTTCATTGTTTAAAGATCATATTGGTTATCAGAGTACAACAGATTGTAAGTGCCTTGAAATCATTTTATAACAAGCCACTTACCCAGCTCTAGGATCTCTAACAGTGCGTTGCAATCTTTTCACAGTTTCAATATTGTGAGCAACACCAAATTAGTGCCCATAGCAACACATCACCGGAGATTGGTTATCAGAGTACAACAAATGCCCACCTCTGAAAACTGTCGGCAACCTCCCACGACAAACTGAAAACTTTGACGAAAAAAAAGGTGGGAAATCCACCAAGTATAGAATAATTTGACTCCAAATCAGACTAGGTGGTGAGATTCTTAGATGTCGAAAAAAAAATAGGGGGACTCGTGGTTATGAAAATGGATGCAAGAAGAAATGTTTGCTTTCTTAACAAAATTCTTAGATACCGAAATTATCCAAGCCAAAGTACCTTTTGCTGAAACATTCCAGTCGCCCTCGCCGCGTGAAAAAAGGAGAAAATGGAATCGTCGACGGAAGATTTGGGGTTGCTGTTTCGAGAAAGATTTGGGTTCTAGGTGTCGGGCGGAAGATTTGAATTTAGGCGAAGCATTATTTCATACCTAATGAAATAATCCTGGCCGTTCAATTGTTATAGATGAACGTCCAGGATTGTGTGTTCATAATAGGGCTAAAATAGGGGCAGCTGAACTGCCCCTATATATATATATATATATATATATATATAGAGAGAGAGAGAGAGAGATATGGGCACAGTTTTTTGGTATTGGTTTATAAACGCTACACGCCCTTAACTTCCAATGGGATTCTCAAGAATTTTTGTACCAATTCAATTAATACTATCGATTTCGACTGTTGTTTTCAACAACTCTGACTAGTTATGCTTTTTTTTTTCTATGCTTTATCGATGAATTGCAAGAAATTCAGTATTTGTCTCGCTGTCACGATTCTATTGGCATTGTATCCCGTTGATGGGGGAGGGCATTTTCAAGGTGACAATAGCTTTGATTACTAATCCATCAATTGTAGGGCCCGCACCGCATCCCTAATGAACTTTGGCGGTGGCGGTGATGGGGAGACGCCAAATACGACGATGTTTCAGGTGGCATATCTCAACCAGTTTGGATCTGACGACGGATCGATATTTTTTGTTCCACAAGATAAATGGCTGACCGGAATCTTCAACCTCACCATCTATTTTATTCCGTGTCTTTGGTACCTAACCTAACCGACGTCGTTATTGAAACCTTTTTGTTTTGGCAGAATTTTACATTGTTTTAAACTGTTTGTAGTGAGCAATTATGGAGGTTGAGATGCAATACTTTTCTTTATTACTTTTTTGCTTGAAATGTTTTACAATTGTCACTGGTTTTTATAGACTCTATACATATATCAAATTGATGTTTGTTTGGGCAGGATTTGTTTAAGATTTTTGGGCGACAATATGATGGTCTTGAGTTGTGAAATTTGTAGTAGATAGCTAATATTCATGACTTCAAAGTAAGGAATAGTGACGTCTTCAACAGCTTTAGGTGCAGCAAGTTCTGTGATAGAGGTAGAGTCAAAATTTGTTGCTGATTGATGATGAGAGAGAATAATATTTGGGTCAAGAATATCTTGGTCCTCACTCCACCACAAGCTGAGAGTGAGATTGTAAACCACACAAAGGTTGGACCAAAAGAATTCGAAAAACTCTCAAGACAAAGTTTTAGTAAATAAATCAACAACTTAAAACTGAGAGGGGATGAACTCAATGCAAAGTGTCCCGACAAGAACTAGCTCACAAACAAAATGATAGTCAATCTTCATATGTTTAGCGCATTTGTGAGAGATGGCATTGGTGCTTAAGAAAGTAGCCCTAAAAAATGTCAATGCCAAAGAACTTTAGCAACGGCATTGGCAAGGGCTCAATATTTGGATTCACAACTTGAGCGAGATATAATAGGTTATTTTATGCGCTCCATGAAATAAGATTATCGCTAAGGAAAATAGCAAAATCAGAGGTAGAGCGGTGAAGATCAGGGCAACCTGCCCAATCAATATCAGAGTATGCAACAATAGAGTTGTGATGAGAAGAGGCAGTAAACTGCAGACCCATCCTGAGAGTACCTTTAATATATCGAAGAATTATTTACAGCTTGAAGGTGAAGCTCCGTAAGAGCAGCATATACTGCCTAACAAATTTAACAGCATAAGACAAGTCAAGATGAGTAATTGTAAGATACTGGAGTGCTCCAACAAGAAATCGATACATAGTTGGATCAAAAAAAAGGTTCATCATCAGAGAGAGATATTGTGGAACGATCATAAGAGTGTTGACATATCGACTATCCATAAGTTGAGCTCGAGCAAGAATATCACGATCATACTTGAGTTGACTAAGGAAGAGTCCATCATCAGTGAAAGTAGCTTCCAGCCCAAGAAAATAAGAGGACCAAGATTCTTGATGCAAACTCTGTATGAAGACGACTGATAAATTGTTCTAGGAGAGAATGACTACTGCCAGTGACAATAATATCATCCACATAGAGAAACAATTAAATGATTGTAGAGCCTCGAGCAAAAATGAAAAATAAAGTATTAGTACGACTACGGACAAAACCAAGTGTATCCAAAAATGTGCTAAAGTGTTCAAACCAAGCACGGGGTGCCTGTTTGAGTCCATACAAAGCCTTTCTGAGATGACAAATATGATTAGGATAAAGAGGATTAACATAACCTAGAGGTTATTCCGTTTAAAAAGACACTCTTCACATTCAGCTGATGAAGAGACCATCTATGAGAAATGGCAATAGACAATACAATAAGGATAGTGGTGGCTTTAACTACTGGGCTAAAAGCGTCAAAATAATCAAGACCCAGAATCTGAGTAAAACCTCGTGCAACTGATGCGCACTTACGTGATGCACTTTTATGTGCAAGTGCACATGTCACATAAGTAATAAACCCAAGACAAGGATGTCGAACCTCATGAATTTGGATAAACAATCACTAACATTCACAAATTTTGTGCAATTTGAACAGAATAAAACTGATTTGATATTGATTCTGCTCTAGTAATTAAGCTACAGATTAGGCAATGAACAAAGACAATTGAAATGTAGTGGAATGAAGATAGATCTAGTACAGAGGTTTGAGATACCAAGGGGATTGCAATTTCACCACTTAAGTCCCTCGGGTAAAATTATAATATGATTAATCATGGATTAATTATCGTATTGTGCCTACCATATTCATCTATACTAGACTCTTATCTCTATCAAGCTGTAAGCGTCCTCTTTGGTTTATAGAAGAGAATCTCTCGATGTCACATTCAAATAGGCCAGAGACATTACTCTCAAGTGGAATTCAGACGGTAGCATCGATTCTATAGGCATTCGCATGCTATAGCAACTAATGTGGATCTTACTATGCCTAGCATAACTTGTATCTCTCAACTTCCCATGACACTTAGTGCATCTAGTCACGTTGATCGGACAGAAATAGATGAGAAGAACAACAAGATTAAGTACCATAAAGACAATAAAATATGGTAAACATTCAATAATCTCCCCGAGTTCCTCAAGGATGACATTGCTCCCTAGAACTAATGGTTTAGCTAATGCTTAAGGCATGAGCCAGTATATTAACACACAATATTGAGTTTATTATAAGACAAAAAGAGAATCAGATCAGAGCTCTAGGATGGTGACTCAAAACCCTCTTTTGTTGAACGATCTTGCTCTCATGCGTCGCTCGCCTCTTTGTGTTGATTTTTGCCTTTTATACCACTTCAATAGCTTCTCGTGAAAACTTCCAGTACAGTACAGGAGTACATTTGTCTGCCTATCAAGTGTGGCATGGAATATTACCTTGCATAGTCATGTGATTCGGAATTGTTGTCATATTTTGGATAATTGGGGCAAAACCTCTGCTTTTGGGGTTGTTTCTCTTCCTTTTCTCTCAAAGAGCATTAAATTACTTGTTTCGGTAAAAGGAAGAAAAACATGTATAAAAGGCATGTCCTATCATCCTTATTGAGCCAAATAAGACTCAAATAGTCTTCTTTTATTAGGTATAAAGTTAACTCATCAACATCCCCAAACTTGAATCATTGTTTGTCCTAAAGCAAACAGATCTAAAAAAAATTTAAGTGCACAATGAGGATGTTTGTGGAAAAGTGGACACCTAATTCCGAGTCATGCAGCTTCTTCTACTTATAGTCATTATCAACTTTAGTGTTACTTTTTACATAGAGGTGTCAACCATGCAAAAAATATGGGGGTTTTCTCACTTTCTGATCAGGTCCTTTCTTCAAATTTAGACTTACAGATTTTTCCTCACAACTTTTCTTCAATCTCCTTTATTCATCATCTTCGCTTTTTGCCATGCCAAAACAGTCGGCGATTGGGATAGTCATTATTTTGAGAAGACAATACGTATTTCTTCCATCAGAGTCATACATTAGACCTAAGGGTATTTACATAATTGACAATACAAGAGTACTATGTACATAAAAAATGTCTTCCGTTCTTTCGTTTTGGGACAACTACCTCTATCATTGAATGCATAGAAGCAATTAATTAGCTATCCTTTGAGATACAAAATATAATTGTTTTTCTCTTTGTTTTTGCTTTTCTGGATTTTTTTTTCTTTTTACTTTTTTTTTTTTTTCTATCCATCACTTCTCATAATCTTAGTTTAGGCCCATAGGGGTTGCTTTTGAATTGAAAAGAAGTGCTTGGATTTTTCTATTAGTTTTAGCCTAAAGTCAGGTGCCTTCTCCAAAATAAAATTTTCTTCCTGAAATTACTTCTCCCAGTTCTGTCCTTGGCCGATTTCTCTTATGTATCACAAGTTGTTCTGTAATTTTTTTTTCAAAGTATGGTAATGACCATAGAAGCAAAAGAATTAATAGCTCCGTAGACAGAAACATGCACATAGACCAAAACATACGAGGTTCATTTCAAAAGATCAGCAACAAAGAAAATGAAAGCACAATGTTCAAAGTTCAGCAAATTAAGGTTCAACAGTCAGTTAATTTCCCCATACCCAAACGTAGCATACACTACCTCCAGTGGATAAAAAAATCAAGAGTTGAAGCAATACTCACCTGAAAGCAGGTAGAGCCATGCTTCATTCAAAGTCCAATCCCACCAAGTTGTAGGTGCGCTCCCCATCCTCCTCCTCCTCCTCCTCATCATCATCTTTGTCCTTGTCCTCCTCCTCCTCCTTGTCTTCTTATTCTTCATCGCCAGTCCTAGTGGCTGCCTTGCTTGATGGTGCAGATGGAGTAAAGGTTAGTGGAGGTGGCAGTGGGCTGACAAGATACTGTGTACTCTTCATTGTGGACATCAGCACAAGATTTGTGTACACTGCGGAGATGCAGCGGTAAGAGTGATCCACAAAGATCTCCAACTAGTTCGGCTTTGGAGTAACAACTGTTGGAGGCATGGTTGGTGTAGGTTTAGGGTTTAGGGTTTAGGGTTTATGGCCCGGAGTTAGTACCTGCAGAGGAGGGTTAGAAGTGTCCAGTTTGGCTTTACCTTTGAACTTGGAGGTGGCAAGAATAGTAGATTTCAATCGGGTGGCTTCAGTCTTGGCTCCTTGGCGGTTAGAGTAAGCATTTAGTTTGCTTATCAGAATAGGAGTGATATCCAGAGCAGGAGGAAATAGCTTCTCGTCCTCAGCCAAGGCTACCTCAGCCTTCAAACATATAGTATTTATCGAAGAAGGGAAGTAGAATGAATGAGTTACTTCTTGAAAGGATCCAGGCTCTCCATAATTTCTTTGCAAATGACTTTCCACACATCAATGCTTTGGGTAGTTTCAATGGCATAGATGAGTAGGAAATGCTTCAACTTGATCTCCCTAGTGTTAGTGATTGGTATAATTATTGTGCATATGAATAAGTGCCACATAAGGACATTGTCATGGCAATCTAACTTGTTAACCCCCAATTCAATCGGTTTTGTTCCAGTGGATATCTTCCAGGTCTTTCCCGGAGAACATCGATATTTAACCAGATCAGGATATCCCTCATCAATATTTGTGTGATCTCAAAGGGTCAAGACCATCAGGATTTTCAATATTTCCGCAAAACATATAAGTTTGGAGTTGAATAAGAATACCTTTTGTCCTGGTTGGAAATGACTCCTGAGTATGTATTTATCATGCCAAGCTTTTGTTTTATCCTTGTATATTTTGGTATTCTCGTATGCATCATTCTTCAACTCTTCCAATTCACTTAATTGCAATAGCCTCTTACATAGACCACACGATATGGAGACATGCCAATGGGATTTTTGTAGGTAGTCCTGCACGCCCAAAGTACATCATAAACTCTTCCAATTCACTTAATTGCAATAGCCTCTAACTATTTTTTCTAAGATTGTTTTTATTTCTCTGTTTGATATTTCAGCTTGCTCATTAGACTGAGGATGATATGCCAATGAAGTACGATGCCAAACTCCATATTTTATCAGCAATGCTTCATAGAATTTGTTGCAGAAATGTTATCCTCCATCACTGACAATACATCTAGGTGTCCCAAATCTTGAAAAAATATTTTTGTGCAAAAATCTCAACACTATTGCAACATCATTAGAGGGTGTGGCTATTGCCTCAACCCATTTGGAGACATAATCTACTACCACTAGTATATACTTTTGCCCCACAGCCAGAGTAAATAGCCCCATGAAATCAAGTCTTCATACATTAAAGACCTCAACTTCCAATACATTTTGTTGTGGCATTTCATTCCTCTTTGAGATTTGTCCCATTCTTTGGCATCTGTCACACTTGTTCGCAAACACCTGTGCATCTCTGAATAGTGTAAGTCAGTAGAATCCATTTTGTAGTACCTTGGCCGCAGGCCTTTTGCATCAAAGTGTCCCCCACATTCCCGTGCATGATAGTGAGTTAAAATGGAGTGCATTTCTTCTTTTGGAACACATCTGCGAATTACTTGATCTGAGCAGTATTTGTACAATACAGGTTCATCCTACAAATATAACTTTACTTGGGAAAAAAAATCTTTTCTTTTGTTTCCATAATGACCCATAGATAATAATTGTGCATGCAAGATAATTTGCAATATCTGTAAATCAGGGCTCTGTACTTCCTTGGACAACTAATAGTCTTTCATATGGAAAGGAATCATTGATCAGTATACTGTCCAATGTCACCGCCAGTAAGAAATTTATTGCGTGAGAGATGGTCAACCACTACATTTTCAGATCCCTTCTCATCTTTATCAAACTCTTGTAGGAGTAAAATCCATCTGATCAGCCTTGGCTTCGCATCCTATTTCAGCATGAGATATTTAATGACAAAATGATCAGTGTACACTACTACTTTGCTTCCCAAAATGTACGGTCTGAAGTTTTTAATTGCAAACATCACTGATAATAGTTCATTTTCTGTGGTGGCATAGTTGATTTCAAATGCATTCAATGTTCTACTTGCGTAGTAAATTATACGGAATACTTTGTTTTTCCTCTGGCCAAGAACTGCTCTTACTGCGTCGTCGCTAGCATCACACATGAGTTCAAATGGTTCACTCCAGTCAGGTGTATCAATGACAGATGTAGGGTCAACTTATCTTTTAAGAAATGGAATGCCTTTGAACAATTTTACTCAAACTCAAATTTTGCATCTTTTTCCAGCAGCTTACTTAGTGGTCTGATAATGTGTGAAAAATCTTTAATAAATCTTCTGTAAAAACCTGCATGAACCAAAAAGCTTCTAATTTCTTTGACAAAAGTTGGTGGTGGCAGTTTGGCAATGACTTCTATTTTTGCCCTGTCAACTTCTATCCCCAAACTTGACACCTTGTGTCCTAGCACAATTCCTTCCTGTACCATGAAGTGACATTTTTCCCAGTTGAGTTCCAAATTAGAGAGTTCACACCTTGTTATCACTAATTGTAAATTTTTCAGACATCCTTCAAGTGATGCTCCGACCACAAGGAAATCATCTATGAAGACTTCAATGATGCACTCCACCATGTCAGAGAAAATAGAGGTCATGCACCTCTAAAAGGTAGCTAGAACGTTGCAAAGTCCAAATGGAATTTTGCGGAATGCAAATGTTCCATAGGGGCATGTAAAGGTAGTCTTCTCTCGGTCTTCATTTGCTATAAAAATTTGGTTGTATCCAGAGTAGCCATCCAGATAACAGTAAAACTTATGGCATGCTAAATGATCTAAAGTCTGATCAATAAAAGGTAAGGGGTAATGATCCTTTCTTGTAGCCTTGTTCAGTGCTCTTTAATCCATACAAATTTTCCATCGAGTGGCTGTCCACTTGGGAATAATGTCATCCTGATCATTAACCTCCACTGTCGTTACTTCTTTCTTTGGGACGCAGTACACTGGACTGATCCAGCTGCTGTCCGAGATAGGGTATAGCACTCCAACATCCAATAATTTAAAGATCTCCTTCTTAACTATCTCTTTCATGATAGGATTCAATCTTCTTTGGGAAGCTACAATCGGTTTGCTTCCTTCTTCTAATAATATTTGGTGCAAGCACACAAATAGACTAATTCTTTTTATATTAGCCAAGGTCTATCCTATGACACACTTGTGATCTCTGAGCACATGCAGCAAACTATATTCTTGTTGAGGTGAAAGAGAACTTGAAATAATCACTGGCAAGGTTTCATCAGTACCCAAGAATGCATACTTTAAATGTGTGGGCCATGGTTTGAGCTCCAAAATAAGTGGTTGCTTGATTGAAGTGCTATGAGATGCAGGGCATTCTCCCAAATTTTGAAAATAAGCTTTACCCTGACCTTCATGAGCATCCAACAAATTGGTACATTTTTTGACTCCAGGCTCATCTAGGATAAGGGGATTAGAACTGAATAAACAATTTTTCAGATCATTCCGGTGGTATGCATAGTCAGGATGGCTGAATTGTTCAATAGCCTCTACACTCAAGCAATCTTCTCTGTGGTCATGTTATTTCATTGCCTGAAACACATTACATTTAACCTCTTCCCCTTGTACTCTGAGAATTAGCTATCCTCTTTAGACATCAATGACTAATAAGTGCACCTCCTGTTGTTAGAAATGGCCTTCTCATAATAATAGGGATGTCTTTATCTTCCTCCATATCCAAAATAATGAAATCAACTGGGAAGATAAAATTATCCACATTGATAAGGACATCTTCAATGAGTCCTCTAGGGTTCTTGATGGATCTATCTGCCAGATGTAAGGAGATTGTGGTGGACCTGGCTTCACCTAATCTCAGCTTCTGAAAAATTGACAGAAGCATAAGAATATTGTTGCACCTAAATCGCATAAAGCTCTAGCAAATGTAGAATTTTCAATAGAACAAGGGATAGTAAAACTCCCTAGATCTTTTAGCTTCGGTGGCAACTTTTTTCGGAGGATGGCATTGCATTACTTTGTGAGAGACACAATCTCAAAATCTCAAAATCTCCTCTTGTTGGATAGAATATACTTCATGAGCTTCATGTAGCATGACATCTGCTCCAAAGCTTCTCCACATGGAATGTTAATATACAGTTTCTTAAAAACATCTAGAATTTTTTGGAACTGCTTGTCCAATTTCCCTTGTTTTAATCAATGTGGGAATGAAGTGATACATTTTGTTCTTTCTCTTTCTGAGGTATAATTTCTTTAGAATTTGTGGTTTCTTCCTTTTTTGTTGGCATTGTGTCCTTGGACATAATTTCTACTTCTTTCCTACTTTTTAGGGTTATAGCTTGGCATTGCTTCGTATGATCACTTTAGTGTTGCTTGGCAATGTTGCAGGGGGTCTCTCTGCTAAATGCTTTACTAATTGTCCCACCCGAGTTTCCAAATTTCTCATAACTACTGTTTGATCCTTGAAGTTAACCCTTGTTTCTTGCATAAATCCGTGTGATGCGGTGGCCAACTGTGCTACTAACTCTTGAAGGTTTTGGTTGTTCTTTGCAGTCAATGCCACTCGAGTGATCATATCATCTGAGATCAAGTGATGATATTGCAAGTTCCCTTGTGGCCTCTGCACCTATTTTTGACCTTGGCGAGGCCTTGGTCTTTGAAATGGCACCTTTCCTTGAGGATTCAACACATTTTGATTGTTGCTCCATTAAAAAATTAGGATGATCATTTTTCGTGGATCTAAATTTTGATATTTTAGTTGATTTGAGACATAATTCAGTTGCTCCATGGGGTTATCCAATGATGATAGCTTCTAACACTGATCTCTATGGTGTGTTCCTCCACACATCTTACAGGATAATGGTTGAATTGCCATTATTGGTCTTGGAGCTCCACTTTGACTAAATTAGGTTTCAAGACTACAGCTCATGGCATGCACTGCAGCCATCAATATATCCACCTTATCTACTTCATATCTTCCTTCAATTCTTTTGTTACTTTCTCTCTCAGTGGGCCATCTGTAACAGCTTTGCGCCACAACTTCTAAGAGTGTGTAAGCTTCATTGTATGATTTTTTTTCATAAATATCCCATTGGTTGCTGCATCTATTTTTCTTCTGGTAGTGTTATCCTGCCTATTATAGAATACTTGGATTTGCCTCCATTATGGTAACCCATGGTTTGGACAACTTCTCAATAAATCCTTAAATCCCTCCAAAGATGTAGCATCTCCATGTCTCTCTATTTGAATGATGTAATTTTACTCAATAATCTTGCTGTCATGGAGGGTGAAAATAATTGAATGAGGAACTGCTTCCTTAAGTCTTCCAAAGTGTGTATTAAGTCTAGAGATAACGCTTGCAGCCATCTCTTTGATTTATTTCTGAGTGAGAATGGGAACAACCTTAATTTGATAATGTCTGAAGTCACTCCTGCATATTAAAGAGTGTCACATATCTCCAAAAAAGCACTTATATGTAAATTGGGATCTTTTGTGGCTCCTCTCCCATAGGTGGAATGTCGTATCAGTAGATGAATAGTGGAAGATTTTGACTCGAAGTTATTGGCCTGAATTGTTGATCTCCTAGTGGAAGGAATTGCTTCATCTGCAAGAGGCAGGGAAAAATAGGAACACCATCTTCTTCTTGTATCATGAGCACATTCCTCTAGTCTCTATCCTCGTCTTCTAGGCATTGCATTTTGTCCCTTACTTGTTGTTGTGCTCTCCTTCTGGCTTGGAAAGTTCTTTCAATTTTTAAATCAAACTCTTCACTATAGGAGACACTCCCCGATGGATTCATACACTGCCTGCAAACAAAATTCCAAAAATTAAAATTGCAAGAAATTAGAGTTCAATCTAGCTAAAACTTGCTTGGTGTTAGTCTTGTTTAGACTTCCAATCCCCGGCAACGGCACCAAAAACTTGATGCACACATATGTGATGCCCTTTTATGTGCAAGTGCACATGGCGCATAAGTAATAAAGCCAAGATAAGGATGTCGAACATCAAGAATTGGGATAAACAATTACTAACATGCACAAGTTCTGTGCAATTTGAACAGAATAAAATTGATTTGATGTTGATTCTACTCTAATCATTAAGTACAAATTAGGCAATGAACAAAGATAATTGAAATGCAGTGGAATGAAGATAGATCTAGTACAGAGGTTTGAGATACCAAGGGGCATTGCAACTTTGCCACTTAAGTCCCTTGGGTAGAATTATAATATGATTAGTCATGGATTAATTATCATATTGTGCCTACCATATTCATCTATCCTATACTCTTATCTCTATCGAGCTGTAAGCGTCCTTCTCTAGTTTATAGATGAGCATCTCTCGATGTCACATTCAAATAGACCAGAGACATTACTCTCAAGTGTTCCTCACACGGTAGCACTGATTCTATAGGCCTTCTCATGCTATAGCAACCGATGTGGATCTTACTATGCCTAGCATAACTTGTGTCTCTCGACCTCCCATTACACTTAGTGCATCTAGTCACGTTGATCATATATAAATAGATGAGGATGAAAAACAGTAAGATCAAGTACCATAAAGACAATAAAACATGGTAAACATTCTATAATCTCTTCGAGTTCCTCAAGGGTTACATTGCTCCCCTGAATTAATGGTTTATCTCATGCTTAAGGCATGAGCCAGTCTACAAACACACAATATTGAGTTCATCATAAGACAAGAAGAGAATCATATTAGAGTTTCAGGATGGTGACTCAAAACCCTCTTTTGTTGAACGATCTTGCTCTTGTGCGTCGCTCACCTCTTTGTGTTGATTTCTGCCTTTTATACCACTTCAGTAGCTTCTTGTGAAAACTTCCAGTACAGTACAAGAGTACATTTGTACGCCTACCAATTATGGCATCGCATATCACCTTGCATAGTCATGTGATTAGGAATTGGTTTCACACCTTGGATAATTGAGGCAAAATCTCTGTTTTTTTTTTAGAAAAGCCAAATTTCATATAAAAGTAAGAAAGTTTTTACAAGAATGGGAGTACAATAAACAAAACCTAGAGCCAGCATTACATAAGTGTGGACTGAGATTCGAATATGCAGATAAATGATAGTGGTTGCCTCTTTGATCTTGATTCAGCTATCCTGTCTTTCCAACAATACACTCCGGTATAGGTAAAGGTGATCGGGTGCCTGGTTCCCCTAACGTCATGAATGCACAAGCATCTCGGCATTCAGTTTATTGTTGTTCCCCGCTCTTCACTAAACAAATTATCATGACTATCACTTTTCGATATCCTTATTCCTTTTCGCAGCAGCATGCCACGTACCTTTACCTACACATCCATATATTGAAGCTCTAGTCTGTTTTGTTGGACTCTTGCTGCCCTTTTAATTTCCTGAATATGAGACTGCCTTACCAATAGATGGCATTCTGAAACCACCATAGTTGCCCTTAATATTATCCCTTGCCAATGTTCTTCCAGCAGATTGGTGTCTGGAAATAATTCCAGCAGATTTCTTGGACAAAAACCAGTCTGTAATGGTTCGGGCATTACCATCTTGTGGTGGAAGGATATTGAGGATGAGGCTTGAACCTTTTCATGTTCTCTTTTGGTCTCTCCGACTTCCCATGATGGTGGACATCAGCTTTTCAGCCAACTTTTCTGTTAGGACTGTTACAATCTTGAAACAGCATGGTTATGAAGCTCATGGTTAAGCACGACATGTATTTGACTTTTGCTCAGCTGCCTGTTTTGTTGTTGAGTTTGGTTGCAGCCAGTAAAATCTAGCTTTATGTTTGTCTCGGTTCCCTTGATGTGAAGGAACAAATCAGTTTGGCCCAGGGTTTGTCATTCTTTTTAGACCCAGGATTCTGATGATTGATGAAGTGATCTGCAACAGTTCTGTATTTCAATGTTCTGCTTGGTTGTGTCATATAGAGGGTAGTGTCATCTTCCCAAGTTACCTAACCTGTACCAAAACGAATACTAGTGTAGTGAGATGTGCTTCAGTTTTATCCGAGTGAGAAGGATGATAAATTCCTGTAATGTTGTCTCCGAGATTTCAGCGTGGTCCTCCAGCACAAATGGACCTAACCTGTACCTTTTCAAAAAATAGATGCAATGAGGATGTTCTAAAGATGGTTTCAAATCTAGTTTTTAGAGCACTTCCTGCTTCATGTTCAGAATTCAGCACAAATGGTGTTATGCACATTTCAAATGTATAAGTGTGATTCATCTGGAACATTTTGAGGTTCTGCCAACACTACTCATCGGAGAGAGTTCTGGCACAGAAGGAAATTTACAGTGAGCAGACAGAGATCACACCTCCAAACCTATCAGCTGCCAGCTGAATTCCTCCTCACACTGTTGATCTTTTGGCTCTTGTTCACCACCAATATGTTTGTCTCGGTTCCCTCTACTGAAGTGAATACAAATGTAGTTAGATGTGCTTCAGTTTTATCAGAGTGAGAAGGATGTTAACTTCCTGTAATGTTGTCTCCAAGATTTCAACATGGTCCTGCAGCATCAATGGACCTAACCTGTACACAGATACGGTGCCAAAATCTATAAGTGAGATTCATTAGGGACATTGTGATGTTCTGCCAACACTACACTGAGCAGACAATCAGATCACACCTCCAAACCCGTCAGTTGCCTGTTGAATTCCTCTTCACACTATAAATGAAATTTCATGCACTCCAATGGGTTAGCCATCCAGTCAGAATATGAAAATGAATATAAACCTGTTGATCTTTTGGCTCTTATCCACCACCAAATAGTTTTTTGAATCTTCTCCACAGCTTCTGTCTCATTTGCCGTGATAGACAGGAAATGGGATCTATTCCTAGTTTTCCAAATAGTCCAGACAAGGGCCATCCAAGTACTTTTCCAAGCATCCATGTTTATTCCACCCGATTTCCCTTCCAAGAAAAACAAGAAGGGTGGAGGCTCTGTGTTCAGAAATGATAATGTTGAAGATGAACTCAGCCAGACATGAATTGATCTCCACACCTTCCTTATGAGCACACACTTTGCAAATGGATGCATAATAGATTCTTGTTCCAATTCCGAATGACATAGTGGACATGAAAAGTGAGATACTTGGTCGATTATGTTCCTTCTTTTCAATTCCTCATGGACTGGCAGGGCGCCTTGTACTAATTTCCAAGTGAAGATCTCAACTTTGCGTGGAGTTATTTTGTTCCAAATGATGATCAGATTTGACATCTCTTCCTCCGAGTAAGGGGACTCTCTGCTCTAAATGGCTAGATATTCTTCCTTGGCCTTATATATTCCACTTCCACTCGCATTGAACATTTATTCATCCTGTTGTGTTCTATCCAACAATACATCCTGAAGAGATGTCAATAAAGCATCTAAATCTGCATGTTCGAAGACCCTTAGATTTCTTCTCCAGTTGAAGTTCTAGTGCCAACAATTCTCCTCCCAGAAGCCCATTTCAGATATCTTATTTTCAGAACTATTGGAGATCCTAAAGAGTCTATTATAAGATTCGGCCAATGGTCTGTCATTAATCCACTTATCCAACCAGAAACGAATCCTGTTACCATTTCCCACTCTGATCTTGGTTGACTACTGAAATTGTGTTGAACTTGCTATTTTCTGGATGTCCTTCCACCAATGTGAGGGATGTGATCTTCTCCGAGGGTTTTTGGCTGTTGTGAGAGCAGAAAAATCACCTAGCATACTCGGTCCATACTTAACTTGCAACACCTGTAGGGCAAGACTGTCATCACCTTGGAAAATCCTAGCACACCATTTACCTAGCATGGATAGGTTTCCTGTTTTTAAGCATCGAATGCCTAGTCTACCTTGCTCAAGAGGAGTCGTTGTTTTCCCCCAAGAAGTCCAACAGATTCCTTTCCTCTCCGCTGAAGTTCTCCAGAAGAAATTGAGTTGCAAAGAATTTAGTTTTCTTATAATTGCAGGAGGCGCTTTGAAGTATCCAAGATAGTGTAAATGTAGTGATGCCAAGATGAGTTGATCAGCGTTATTTTCCCCCCTGCTGAAAAGGATTTATGCTCCCAAGTTTGAAGAGTTGTAGAGTATTTTTCTATGACCGGATTCCATGTTGAAAAATTTGGTTTCCACTCACTCCTAATGGCAATCCAAGATATTTGAAGGGTAGAGATCCTTGTATGCAGCCTAGAAATGATGACATTTCATTGATTGTGCTATCCTGGACATTAATCTCTGTGAGAATGCTTTTTCTGAAATTTATTTTCAGGCCAGAAACTAGTTCAAAGTTCAACAGAATAGCTCTGAAGCTAGTTGGAAATTTATTTTCTAAAATTTATTTTCACATTGCTCCAAGATGCTTCCCTAAATAAGAGAGTGTCATCCGTGAATTGTAAGTGAGAAATTTCCAAGCTTTTGTCCCCCCAGTTGAAATCCATTAATGAGGTTTAGTGATACTGTTTTGTTTATCATGTAAGACAAGCCTTCAGCAGCAATGGTATATAAGAATGGTGATAAAGGGTTGCCTTGTCTTAGGCCTCTCTTCGGAGTGAACTCTCTAGATGGACTTCCATTGATGAGAACTGATGTAGTTGCTGATT
>JAOWBN010086187.1:0-20131 GCA_028565015.1 Pinguicula moranensis
GCTCAGTATGAGCAAGTCTTCGAGTGGGCCTTCATCGATCCCCCGTATGCTAGCTGAGTCGAAGAAGCTGCAAAGTTTGTTGCACTTTTCTTTACAGAGACGTTTTACGTATAATTCTTTGTATGATTACGAGGGTAAGGACGCGTATATTTAACCCCCAGACCTCAATTTAATTGGGAATATATTGGGTACATTGTGTTGTTTTACATATAATACCATTTGAAGCCCCCTTCATCAAGATGACCTGAAAGAACGTGCGACTTCTGCCGAAGAATGTATCTCAGATATGAGTTGGTAGATCTTAAAAACAAGAAAATTAAGGGAAAACTGAGTTGTATGATGTTCTAGTTCATTATTCACTTATCTTTTAAATTATTGTTCGGATTTCGCGTCTGTTTTTAGTGTCAAAAACGCGAATTTGATGAAGGCAAAAAAAGATAACGTTGCCTAAAACTAATGGAAAAGGGTCGGTCCAACATCGATTGCATAGGTAAATAACACCGCTATGGTTTGTTTCGAGCTTAAAGGATTATTTTGTATTTATAATTTATTTTATTTTATTTTTTAATTTTGTTTTTCATTGTTCTTTAGTTATATAAATAATATTTACAGTTAAATTTTTTAAGATAAATAAATAGTATCTGCACTTAAATTTTGTCAATTTGAAGTAAATGAGAAAAAAGTAGTATCCTATCTATTTAAAAAAAATGAGTTTTGATTAAAAAAAAAGAGAAAGAGAAGTAAAAGTAAAGTTTTAAAATATTATTTTTTAAAAATTTTGAATAATAATAAGAAAAAAAATCTAATTTTCAAGAAGTATAAAATAGGCTAGGCTCTAAGGATCTATTTTGTACGTATAGTTCTTTTCTCCATTTGATTCTCATTCTCATTTATAATGTGTTCATCCAACTGGGAGATGGAAAACTCACAAGATTCTGGACTGATAAGTGGATTAATAATACGCCACTTGTTGCTTTATACCCTAGATTATTCCATCTTGAAACTTGCAGGGACATTCTAATTGCTGATGTAGGGGACTGGATCGAAGGCGCTTGGACATGGAAGTGGAGATGGAGAAGACCCTTTATCTCATCAGAGCAAAATGAGTTTATCAATCTGCTGCGAGACATCCAAGATATTTCCCTTAATGGCTCTTCTCCAGATAGGTTCTGCTTCAGACATAATGTACAAGGGAAGTACTCAGCAAAGACTGCTTTCAAATTAATCTCCTCTGGTACGAATTTCATCTTTACATCTTCACACATTGCACTTACTAAGATCATATGGGAGAGCTATTCTCCAAAAAAAAATTGTATCTTTGTGTGGAAACTAATTCTAGGATCAGTACCTACTAAAGCTATGCTGCGAAACCGAGGTGTTATCCCAGAAAACACAGTAATCTCTTGCTCAATATGCGGAGAACATGAAGAGGACCAGGAGCATTTATTCTTGTCATGTAGCATTGCCGAACAAGTGTAACATAAATTAGCCCACTGGTTGAATATTAATAATCTATCTACAACTGGTGGTTCACTGCCTCTCAATCTGCTGGATCATTCCACCCGTACGCCTCAGGGTGTTAATGTTTCAGCTTGGAACAGCATCTGGACAGCTACGATCTGGTTTCTGTGGAAAGCAAGAAACAAAGCTCACTTTATATCCTCACCCCCCAACATTAGTCTGATAATTCACTCGATCCCGTTACATGTGTGGTTATGTTTGGAGGGCATCTAAGCCTTTTTTTTTAACTATGGTTACAATGACTGGATGCTCAATCCTCTGGTTTGTTTATCCTTTTAACTTTTCAATCAGCAGTAAGCCTGAATATTTACCCATTGTGTACTTCTCTCAGTTTGTTCAAATTGGTTGCCCCTGTGAATACTTTTGCCCATCATACAACAATACTATACTCTGTCTTTCAGGAATTTTGGTAGTTGAAAGCCATTTCGGTCATGGTTCTGAGAAGTGCTTTAAATTGTTTTGATTATCTAATCTCTCTTGTCAGGCTCCTTTTTGGTACAGGTACAGGGTTTAGAACTGAATGGTGTTCTCCACAATGGCTACATCAAAGGATTGCCGAATACAGCATTGTACCTGACTACGCTTTGATCAAATCACCTACCCTGTCAGTTCCGATTGCATCTGTCCCCCTTGCAAGTTGCATTGCATACAAATATTCGGTAGTGTGATGCATATCACTAGCCACGACCACACGTTGATTTTTTCTGTTGAAGTGTGAGGCAATCGGAGTATACATTACAGTGGCCATTAAAAGCCATCTAATGAGGCTGCCTGGTGGAATGGCGTTTTTATATGTTCCAAGCTAGGAGTTCGCCTTTGTCAATTAGCTATGGCCACAGTGTAATTGTATTTCTGACAGCGGTCTTTGTCTCTGTAACATTCTATGTAAATAAAAAATTTGGCTTTCCCAAAAAAAAACTTTATAACTTTTCAAACTCTTTTTTTAAATTCATTTATTGTTGAATTTAAGCATTTCCCTTTTTTTTTTAAAATTTTTTTAAAACTATATTGTAAATATAAATTAATTTAAATTGTAAATATAAATGCAAACGTACATTTATTTGTATTATTGTTATAAATGTAAATGTGACTTAATTTATATGGTTAATGTAATTTTATTTTTATTTTTATTTATAAATTATTATATACTTGTATGTAAATAATATTTGTATATTAATATATTTATTATTATAAGTTTATTCGTTTACTTAAATATATATATATTTTTGTATAAATTTATATGATAAATATAAAAAAAAAATCTAAAAAAAAAGAAGCAAAATTTTCCTTTGAAAGAGTAAAAAAAAAAACCGTGTCGGAACCGTAATGAAACCGTCCGAAACCGACCTGAACCAAAACCGTCAACCGAACCGGAGATTTTCGGCAACCGAACCGCCAACCGGAGGAAACCGGATCGGGCAAAACCGAATATTCAAGGTTAGGTTAAGGTTTACGTTTTTACAAACCGGCAATCGACAAAAAACCGGCGGTTCGGTAACCGCCAACCGAACCGCCCATGTCTAGCTCAAAGTGTGTAGGCAGCAAGATTTTTCCCAAACTGACCTTTCATATGAAAATTCATCATCTCCAGCTCCAGCTTCTATAGCGCTTATGTCTTTTTCTTGCCTTTTGGGGGTTCAAATGATCTTGTTCTTTCTGTTTTGGTCCTGAAAGCTGATGGGGATGAGTTGAGATGGAACCTGAGTGCAAGTTTTACTTGGGATGTACAGAACTTGCCCCACTGCTTTCTGAATTGTATATATCAAATCATTTAATAGAGCTCTAGTGAAAAACTTCATCAGATCTTTCAATATTCTGCTTTCCTTAATTTCTTCAAATGGTTCTTGCAACTTTTTCCTCAAAATTCATTTGTTAATTTGAGAAGAAAAAAAATTGAATGAGGACTTTATGATACCTCTACAAAACAAAATCTAATGAATTACTTTTGGAAGGAGCTTATGGTTTTTAGCTCGATGGCTTAAATTAAGTAGAAGCTACTTGTTAGTTTTAAAATCAATTTCTGATTTGGCTTATCTATTTTTAAGTTGTTAGAAGTGCTTGTCAAGGGCTGACGCAGAATTGTTTTTCAAAGGGGGCTTAAAAATTTTTTTAGAGGTACCAACTAAAATTTTTTTAGAGAGAGAGTCCCAACTAAAAAAATTAGGAGGGGTGAAAAAATAATTAATTTTAGGGGTCGATATAAATTTTATCAGCTTAACAATCATGAAAAATAATAAATTACAAGCTCAAACAAAGATAAAAAAATAAAAAGTTAAATTATTTAATATACTATAAAATTAACTTCCAATAAAAATGATTAACACAATAAATACAAAAACATCTACAAATTTCGTTCCCGATGAACACTCTTGGCATAAAATTCATTTATAACAGAATTGGAATCAATGGCTATAGATAATTCTCGTCAATATGAAGCACCGTCGAATATGAAAGATATTTATTATCCATTTTACTGCAGAGAACACTTTTAACACGTTTCATAGCTGAAAATGCATGCTCTATTGTTGCAGTAGTAATAGGAAGTGTCAAGAAAAGAAGAATCAATTTATCAACCAAATGATAGTCTTGCGGCTTATTTGTCTTAGTCAATGCCTTGCATAATTCAGAAATATTGGATAAACCCTGAAAGCGCTCATGAGAAAGTACATCCACCTTGTAATGATGCAGCTGAATTTTCAAATAATGCAAATCTTGTTTACCAAAATCATCAAGATAAAAATCTTCCGTAAGACGATGAATATGATGAATCTAAAGCAATTTAAACTTATCTTTTGAATCCAAAGCAATACGGAGCTTATGAAGTTCAATTATTGCATCAAAAAATTTATAATTGATCTCCTTCATTTGACGATCTATTGCAGCATAAAATATTTCAACTTGGTAATGGTCCTCAAATGTTTTGCCTGTAACACGTCCCTCAAGATCCTTATACAAACCAGCCATAACCAGTATATCAATATGATTATGCTCACAGACATCAATTGCTGATACAAAACAGAACCAAAACCATCATCCTTCAATTCCTGAAGTAAAACATTTGAACTAGAGACGAGATTCATTGCACTCAAAATATCAAGAGACTTGCATTGCAAAACTTACGAAAGCGTATCAATCATAGCTAAAATCTTGTGCATCATGTATAAAATGAATACAAAGTTGAAAATCCTTAACATTTTCAAATGCTTATGAGCTCACCACGTGCAAGATTAGTATTACTTTTCCTTTGCACGCTCATAAAAAAGCACAATCACGAAATCACACATGTCAACTAGGTCACATAATGAAGCATAATGAGAATTCCAACGAGTTTTTCCAAGCTGATGCATAGTACAAAACTGATTAACCCCTTTACCCGTAGCACGTTCACCTGTAATTATTATTTCTCCAATTTGAATAGTATGAACAAAAAGTAACTCACTATGAAGCTTAAGAAAAACACTAACATAACTTGAAATAGCAGTCAATTCTTGAAAGAAACACCAAACATCATCTGATTTTTCAGCAGCAACAACCAATGTTAAATGAAATTTATGCGCAAAATAGTGAATGTGATATGTTTAAGGGCATTCTCTACAAAAAGAGTTTGTAATCCATTCCAGAAGCCCCGCATACCCACCATACCCTTGACCACGCATATTGCAAATTTGTAAGTCATATTAACTCAAGGCATTAGATATTTTATTATTTAGTGTAGCAGCAGCAATATTCTTCACATAACAATTTCAAATAAACGTTCTTTCAAAATGCCATAAGCATCAACAAATCTCAAAATAATAGCTATTTGCTGCTTATTTGGAATACCCTTTTCTTCATCAACTAGAATACAAAAGTATGCATCACCAATATTCTCACGTATTGTTTTTCTTACTCTTTCAGCAAATATATGCAAAATCTCTTTTTGAATCATAGGTAAAACATATGTGGTATTCAGAGCAGATTTTGCAACAACAGCATCCAAATCAACATTCATTGTTTGCAATAATTTATACACGAGTTCATACAGACCCACTAGGACGTGTTGAAACAATAATTCTCCCTATAAAAAGGGGAAGAAAACACATGTTAAAGGGGTGGAGGACGAGTTGGAGAATTTGTAGTAAAATTATAGTTGATTTTTGGGAACAAGGAAAAGAGGGCTCGGTTACTAGAAAACTCATTCTCAGATTTGGAAGAAATTGTAAAGCAATAGAATTTGTTCCCGGAATTCGGGATTTCGGCCACAGACACCTTCTGTTCATTTATTCTTGATTTTATTCCAGAAATATAATACTCATAAAACAAACCGGACAAAATGGGACCACACAAAGAGATCAGTAAAGTGAACAATGGAGTACAACACCTCCGAGAATGAATTGGCGGAGTTACAGAATCAGCTCATAGTTCCTTCAAAGGAAGATGGATGGCAACGGCTCTTGGAATCATCCTCCAAATTCTCGGTTGCCTCAGTGCATCTAGAATTGAGAAAGGAGGTTCAAGACCCTGTGGGGAAAACGCACTTCAACAAATGTAAACTATTTTGTTTGGCGCCTGATGCTTGATAAACTAGCGACGATGGATAATTTACTCAGCAGAGGAGTGCCGTTGCAGCCAAATGACATCATATGTACATTCTGCGGTCTAGAGGAAGAATCAGCAAGACACATCCTCTTCTCTTGTCCCATCTCGTACAAAATATGGATGGCTTTCTTTGGCTGGATGGGGTTGCAACAAGCATGTCCCAGAGGAACCAGCTATGCACTTCTTTATTCACATGGGTATTCTGAAAAACAGAGGGAGACTAGAATCATGGAAGGCTATGTGGCTGTGTGTGGCACCTATGGAGAACGCGGAATAGGAGCATCTATCATCAGGAAGGCATCACTCCAGAGAAAGTAACTGAAGAAATAAAAGTTCAAATCTGGATATGGATGTCTGCATTTGAAAGGATCAACAACCTCAACATGATTGGAGATTGGTTGTGGTTTTAACTGTCAAGATGGGAGGGCTTGAGGTTGAAAACTCGAGTCAATATTTTTTGTAAATCCTCATGTAAAGTTTAGTTAGTAAAAATTCAACTTACCTTAAAAAAAATACAATGCTTCTTTTTCCTTTCTGATCCCCCCCCTTTTGTACTGCACTGGTGGCTAGACTGGAGAAAATAAAAATGTAATTTTGGCAAGTGGATAAAGGGCAGGCACAGCTTGGAGAGAGGTGTTACGGTGATAGATGCTATTCGAGAAGCTGGTCATGCTTTCAGATGTTTTGATACAAATTATGCAAATTGTTAGACAAAATATATATGTTATATGTCTAATTGAATTAATTATGGTAATTGATTTATTTATTACATAATATTAAGAATTATAATTAGAGTAGTATTCTATTACCCTAATTAAAAGTAATTATTTGTTAATTACCTATTATTGAGAGTCCTTATTATGGTAGAATTCTTCCACCATAATTAGGATTGGAATCCAATTTCTCCCTATAAATAAGGCATTCAGTATGCCTATTTACACACATCATTATTCATATTCTCATGTGCTGAGACCCATAAATATATATACAGTTTCTCTCGAATTGCTGCCTTATCATCTGTGAAGGCGGAGATCTGAGTTCGTGGATTACAATGAGACTCTGGTAAACTTCTGTTCGTGTTCGAGATATAATCAACCGGAACAGTACGGTTTTATACGCTTCCACATTAAAGGTACAAATATGTTATCATATTTATTCTTTATTAGATCCGTTCTAATTTGATCTACATTATCCATTAGCAATATGACGTTTTCAGTTAAATCTTTGAAGTTAAAATGCTGCCCATACTTCTTCTTAAGGGACAAAGGTTGGTTACAAACTGTTCTCTTGCAGGTGCTATTTATGGGCAGTAGCAAGACCTTGAATTCCATCATGAAGGAAATCACCACTTCTTGGGTGTCTATGTTGATAGAGGCTAGCAGATATTGGAAACAATAGGTTTGCTAGTGGCGTACAAAATAAGGTACCCAGATAAGGTTGTCCTCCTCTTCAGGGGAAACCATGAAGTGAAGTGCCAAGATCAACCGGAGTTATTGCTTTTAAGATGAATGTTAAAGAGATTCAATGTGCATCTTAGTAAGATATTCACGGAATGCTTTACCTGTTTAGTGTTTACCTGTTACTACACTCGTAGACCAAAAGATCATTTGCATGCATGGAGGACTTCTACCAGAACAGAAATAGGTGGATCATATTAAAGAGATTCCAAAGCCGACTAAAATTCCAGATGATGGTCTCCTTTGTGCTTTGCTTTGGTCGGATCCTGACCTGAGGACCACTAGGTGGCCTGATAGTGACACTGGAGTTTCCTGTACTTTTGGTCCTGATGTAGTCGCTGAGTTTTTGGATAAGAATGAAATGGACCTTAATTTTAAGGGCATCAAGTCTATATTTTTTCTTCTACAGCATATACTCTAATCTCCTTTCTTATCCTCTGTATATCGGTATTTGTAGACTAACTATAGTGGAAATGCAAAAATAGCAGATCGAATTCGGCAGCCTCCTACAATTATCATGCTCAGATAATCACTTTGCTCTTTACAGATTCACAAGATGCTTCATAAGTGCAGCAAAAGGTATAGAATGCTTACTTTTTCCAATCAGATGCTTGAGTCATGTAAGAAAGACTTTCATAGCATTGACTTTAAGTGGGGTGGGGCGAAACATCCCACTTTATGAACTGATCTTGTTTCATCAAATTGTTTGTTGATAATTTGGGACTTTACTCGCCCTCTGTGGTGTATTAAATAGATTGCATGTAGTGCTGATTCCAAATGTTCCAGTTATTGTGAGATCACATTGTCGATTTCAAGCGAAAAAGATCTCTACATAGTCCAAAAGTGCTTCATTTTTAGTTGTATGTTCTTTTCACACTGTTATATCACATGTAAATCATGAGGGCGATCTCTTTATTCTAGGTTATGGACGACGAATACAAATTCTTTGGGAAAAAAGACGACTGGTGAGGATACTTTAAGCTCCGAATCTTGGTGGAGAATTTGACATGTCGGTGCTCTTTTAAGTGTCGACGAATCGCTACTATTTTCTTTCGACATAATAAAACATGCAGTAGCAACTTCCAAGGCTCTTCTAAAGAAGGTATACCAGCATATCCTATGCTTGCTTTCTTGTTTCTATTCTCCTGTCGGCATACCTTCAAATGAGTTTTTAGTTGCTAAATTCGAACTTTTAGCTTATCTTTCATTCAGCTTCCAGAAATAAGATCCATGTGACAAACAACTCAGGTTATGATTTTTTTTTTCACGCTGAACTGGAGGATCAGAATGGACTGCATATGCAACTTTCTCTCTGTTAATATAGCTAGTAGTCTTACAAGCATCCAAGCGTTTTGACGGAAATCAAAGAGGGCAATGATCAGAAGTTCGGTAAATTGAAGAAGCTAACTGTTTCACCATGCTGACTAGGTACCAATTAGTGTCAGAAAAGCTTATGCTCTGTTTAGTGAAGATGACCAGCTGATACCGAGTTTAAGTTATTTTGAAATCCAAATTCTTGTTTCATATTCAAAATGTAACAGGTTACACTATACAGTAGTTAATTTAGAAGTCTCGTTGTGATGGCAAATTTGGTCACCTTGTCTCTGGAGAATCATGAAAAGCCCCAAATGTTTTTAGTTGCTTCCTTTAAAACCATTTCTCTATATCTTCTTCCTTGAATTTTTGCAGTTCATATGGACTCAGAGACCTCGTCTTCACAATATTTTTGCCGTACTGTCTGTCTAGCAATGGCTGGCCTGGGAAGGCTATTATTGTCTTTGTGGAGACTATTATACTGTCGTAATCAAAACTTCGCATTTGAATGGCTTCTTTCAAGATATGGGCCGAGCCTTCATCTTCCATTTTCTGGTCGGATTCTGATTGTTTCCCATTGTAGATCATGTACAAGATCAACTGAGCTGATCCCAACAAGAACGCGATCCCATTTGGTACATGCAAATTTTGCTATTACTCGATCAAAAGAAACTTTTACCACAGTATTTGTGATCTGAGCAGAGATTATCTTACTCTGATGTAGAAATCTTTCAAAACCACAACATACGCTGACCACACGGTTCCATTGAGGAACTGGAAAAATGAAAGGGAGAAGGGCATGTATCGGACGCTTTTCAATTTGATCACCGTTCTCTCTCTGCAACAAGTTAGCCAAACAAGATTTATGAGCATGGCCTTATTCAGGATCATACAAAAGGAGTGGAGTTTTGATATTTTTCGGCATTGTTTTGTTACCTTGACGGAGAGAGGGGCGGTATACAGTAATCCGACGATAGTTAGCCGCAGTCCGCCGTGGAAAGCCAGTAATGCTACTGCTATCACAGCACCGACAAACCCAACATTCAATGCCGCCACCAACTTCACTGATTGAAACTGCAGACACAAGAATACTCTGTTTTCATCATCACTCATCTTTGTGCTTGTTCTTCAAACGTAGAACCTATTCAATTACAACATTACCTTTATGTTTTTTGGTGAATAGATGAGGAACAGGGCGACGTATACGATGAGTATGGCGGCTCCGACGTCATTGACGGTGATGATTAATATACTCCTCCTGGCTTGAGTATTCATTCCATAGAACGCCCACAAACTTGTGATGAGCAATGTGATGATGTAAGGGAGTCCTTAGTAATTCTCAGTGGATTTCTTCTTCACAACCTCCTTGAAACTTTTTCTTATGTTCCAAAATTCATCACCAAAGCACTAGTGGTTGAATATAGGCATTAATGTATATGAGAAGTCTGATGCAAACACAAACTTACATTGCAGAGGCAAATATAGTACGGAAATCACGTTCCCTGCAAGTCCAAGTCAGAGTCATGGTTGAAGCTTAGATTTCAGTTGTTGAAAATCAGAATATATGGAGCATGAAGAAGAAGGTAAATAAAATTACCGATCATTCCAAGAATAAAGCTCAGGTTCGCCATTTTTACCAATTCGAAAAAGCAACCTTATTGTGGATAGGGAAAAATGGGCGAAAAAAAAAGAAAGAAAAAAAATGCTCTCTAGCGAAAGGAGGCGATGATTCAAATTGAGAGCTAAATATTGCCATGGAGACGACGGTAGACGGCATGGGACTGGATGAGTTTAGCGTCTATGGTGAGTCTTCGCGTGCGGGATGGTTGTCATCCTTGGGGGCATTGGTTCGGCTTCTGCGCTAGGCGTGGAGGACGATGGCAGCAGCGGGGGCGCGGGACGGACTGTTTCCGCGACGTTGGTGGCTGATTTGGTGCATACTGTACCGATGCCGGTCCAGGGGGAGCCGTTGGTTTATTGTCTGATGTGGGCGTACAACGCGCGATCCCTTACATGGAGTTGCATGTGGGAGCGGGGGAGCACGATGGGTCCCTCGCGCCATGGCTGCAACCACGTTGTCTATTGGGGGTGTCGGTGGTGTTGGGTAGTGATGAAGATGGAACTGAGGCGTCGGTTGATGTTGAGATGGCATCCTTTGATCTGAAGGGGGACAATGTTTGGGAGATCCAGCGTAGGCGGCAGAGGGGGTTGGCTTCTGGGAAGGCGCCAGTTGATGGGAAGCCGAAGGCGTTACTGCGGCCTCGTCCCCCGTTTTCGAAGCATATCAAGCGTCTAAGGGAAGAATCTGATTCATTTTATGTGACGAATTTTATGACTGCCTGTTCGGATACTAATCTACGGTGCTTATTCATGGCGTATGGTGTGCTTCGGGATGTCTTAATTCCCAAAAATCAGGAGTTGTCATCCCGCCGGTTTGAATTTGTGCGATTCACTACAGTCCTTGATGTTGCTACTCTGGAACAACGCTTGAATGGTCTTTGAATTGGTGCCTACAAGGTGGTGGTACACTGTGTCAATCATAAAACATCACCACGTCCGATCCAAGGGTCGACGGTTGGCCCAACCACTGTGGGAAACATGTTGGGGCAGGATGGCGGTACAGGTGGTACGGGGGTTATGGCGTTGACAGTCCCAAATCAGAAAGTTATACAATTTGTGGCTGACCCGATGGAAGCAAAATGGCTAGACCATTGTGTTCTTGGAAGTCCGTTGAGTCATGTGGATGTGAATGTCCTAATGATGAAATTAATGGAGAACGGTTTGGGGGAAGTAGCGAGGTGATGATTTCCTGTGTGCTCCGGCTGAGAAGCGTACATTATGGCAGCATCTCTCGGATATGGTGCATGCTGCGGAATCTTGTGCCGTGTGCATTGTTGGTGACTTTAATTCGGTTTGGACTGGTGACGAGCGGATGAACTTCCATGGGCTACCCTCGGCAGACATGGTAGAATTTAATGATTTCATCCTTAATAATGCGCTTATTGATCCTCCCTTGCAGTGATTTTCGTTTACTTGGCTGAATGGAAGGGGGACGAGTGCAAATCGTCTCGACCGTTTCCATCTCTCGGAGCGTTGGATATCTCTGTGGCCGAATTTCAAAGAAATCGTGTTTGATCGTTGCATTGCAGACCATCGCCCTATTATGTTGCAACTCACGAAAGTGAATTGGAGACCGAAAGCCTTCTTGACTCTAGATATTATTCTCATCCGGTGTTTTGGCCGTTTGTAACGGAGACATGGCAGGCAATGGCCTTCTCTGGTAGTAAGTCTTATATATTGCATTTTCGGCTAAAGAAGTTGAGATAGGAGCTGAAAGTGTGGAACCGGGAGGTGTTCAGTATGGCTGACCGTGCTATAGATGGTTTAACTGAGACGCTGCAATGGTATGACACAGTGGGGGGAGTCTAGAGCCTTATCGGAGGAGGAGATTGGGGATAGAAAGGTGACCTTATCGTCCTTACAACTTGTACAAAATCGGAAGGCTGTTTCTATTTCAGAAGTCGAGATCGAAATGAATTCGGGAAGGTGATGGGAAAACTCGGTATTTTCATGCTAGTGTTCATAAACGGAGGCATCATAATGAAATTCACGGGTTGTTCTTTGCTGGATTTTGGAAGGATGAGGCGGCTGAAGTAAAACAGGGGATTTTGGATTATTTTCGGCATCAATTTGCTGAGCCTTGGAGCGACAGACCATCTCTAACCTTACCATGTGATCGCAGGCTGTCGGATGAGGACAACCGTATGTTGTTAGCTGAGTTCATTGAGGAGAAATTTTTTTGCGACGCTTATGCCGGTAGGAATAGTCCTGGTCCTGATGGGATCAGCTTCCTCTTTCTCCAAACTCATTAGGAGATGGTGAAAAGTGATTATATTGCCTTTATGAAGGAATTCAATTACTCAGGTACTATGTGTAAGGGCATCAATTCCACATCTCTAGTGCTGGTGGCGAAAGTATTATCACCGGCGGAGTTGAACCATTATGGCCTATTTCTTTGGTGGGGAGCGCGTATAAGCGTCTTTCAAAACTTCTTGCAAACAGGTTGAGACTGATAATTGATAAGCTTATATCGCCTCAACAGTTGACTTTTATTTGAGGGAGGCAGATCCAAGATGGAATCCTTCTTGCTAGTGAACTTCTTCATCATGCGAAGTGTTCAAAAGACCCGACTATATTTCTGAAAGTGGTTTTCGCTAATGCTTTTGACTCAATGAATTGGAACTTATTAATAGTCATGATGCAAAACATGGGATTCGGGGAAAAATGGATAGGATGGATGAGGACTTGTCTTAAAACATCATCAGGGTCCATCCTAGTAAACGGTACTTCTTCAGGCATCTTTGATTTTGAAACGGGCCTTAGGCAAGGTGATCCATTGTCGCCTTTCCTTTTGGTCATTGTTACAGAAGGTCTCAACTTATTGTTGCGAAGTGCGGTTGAGATTGGTTGTCTGAGGGGAATCAGGCGTGGGGGCCAAACATATACTCATTCACTGTACGCGGATGACACCTTATTCTTTGGTGAGGGGGATATGAGAAACGTCCAAAACATGAAGGGTATTTTGCGTGTGTATGAGATGGTCTCGGCTTATGTATTAACTTTAAGAAGAGTAGTCTCTTGGGTATCAATATTCCTCTTAAATTGTCGCAGGAATATGCCAATGGACTCCATTGCTCGTTATGAGTTTACCCTTTGAATATCTCGGGCTTCCGATGGGCTGTAATCCCTGTTGTGGTCGGACTTGGAGACCTCTGTGTCCTGGCTATGAAAAAGAAAATCACATCTTGGGAGAATCAATTCTTGAACTTCGGGGGGAAAATGACATTGATAAAGAGTGTTTTGAGCAGTATGCCGGTGCACTTCTTCTCGTTGTACAAGGCCCCCAAATATGTGATTAAGGAGATGGTGGGTATATGTACCTCATTCTTGTGGAAAACATAATTGGAGTCCGCTCGGTCTATAGCATGGATAAGTTGGGAGGCAATGTGTCATCGTAAGGAGGTGGGCGGTCTTGGATTCTTGGACCTTGGCTCTTTCAATGCGGCGTTGTTGGGGAAGTGGGGTGGCGGCTACGAATGGAGGACAGTGGTGGGATATTATTGTTCATAAGTACATAGAGTCCAGGAGCGTGGATGCTAATTGGAAAGATTTGTCTGTTAGAGAAAAGCATTCACGATGGTGGAGGGATGTGTTGGATATTGTTTGCTCACAGAGGTGGTTCATCGTGTCACGGACTTGAAGCTCAAACTAGGCCTTGCGCGGCGCTCTCGCGCGCAAGTGGCCGAATGAAGATAGCATGGAGGTTTGGCCGAGCAAATGGCATAATCTCTCGGTCATGTTGAGTTCTACCCCGACCACTTTGGCAAAATATGGCTAAGTGTCAAGGCAGGGCTCAATTCGCACGAGTGGATTCGGAGTTAGGCGGAAGGTGGTCATGGTGATCGAGTTCCGGCTGAGCGACGAAGGTGTGAAGTTGAGATGACCGAGCAAACGTCAAAATGTCCCTGCCAAGTGAATGTCTACCCCGAACGGTTTGGCATATAAATGCTATTGGCCTTGGCAGGGTTCAATTTTGTAGAGGTTTACTCGGTGGTGGCCGAGAGATGACCGGAATGATTGAAGGCATCCGAACGATGAAGTGGTGATTCCAAGTTGATTGAGCAGATGATATATTCTGTCGATCAAGTGGATGTCTAACTCGAACGATTTGGCAAATAAAGGCTAAATGTCGAGGCGTGGTCAGAATCAGAGTCACCTGGCTAGGTGATGGTGCAGAGAAGATGGAGGTTCCGGTCGGCACTCGAACGGATTTGAACCTCCGAGCGCTACAGTACCGCGATGCCAGGGACGTTTGGCAGGTTCAACGGGGGAGCTAGCTGATTCCGATTTTCCTGGGATCTGAGCTTACCTTCCACTACATGAGGTGGCACTCTATCCAGGCGGATAGAAAGGATAAGATCAGGTCCATCAGAATAGCCACATGGATCGTTCAAAGAAGACTGCGCAATTACCGGATCTGCGCCAACCGAAGACATCCGATTTCTATAAGGGATAGAATTAGGGTTCTTCGATATATTCAGCATATCAGAGAGATACACGAACATCTGTGAGAGATCTGAGAGCTGCTGGGATCGTGTTGATCCATAGCAAGTGAGGGGTTGAGACTTGTGAGTGAGTAACAACATCCGAGAGAAGGAATCCCGATCGTGTTAAAGTTTCTAAATCATGTATTATAATGTAAATCAAACTTTGCAAATAGGTCGCACTATGGAATAACAAATTCAAAAATATATGACAAATTTTATCAGCTCTTTAATCATCTAAACAGAAAAAGGATTGGCATTGATAGCCCAAATGATAGAGCACTCTAATTAAAATAATATCTCTAAATTACACTCCTTTACCCTAAGAAAATCAAGAACGAATAGAACAACAAAATGACAAAGTGAAGTATTTTTGGTCACCTATTCCACTCCACCGTCCACCCCATCCCCACCCGCACCCCCAAAAAACAAAAGAAAAAATAATCTATTATAAATGTAGTAATAATTCAATCTATGGGGGTGTATCTAAAAAAATATTATGAAGAGAAAAATCGAAAAAAAATCTTAAAATTGAAGAAATGAAAAATAAAACAAATGCCTAGGACTGAAATATTTCAAAAGCAGAACAGATGTTCCCGTTCTCATCCCGTAATCCCGAAATCCCAAAATTTTTGGGAGTTCGGGATTTTGAAATTTGGGAATCCCAAATCCCATTTTTTTAAATAACCTATCTGTAAATTTTAGGAGTTGTACGTGCTATTCCCATTTTCAAACCGAAATATTTTGGGAGCCGCACGGGCATTCTCGTTGCCGTCTCAAAAAATTTGTGAGTTCGAGAGTTTGCGATTCGGGATTCCCGAATTTCCGAATGACCATTCCTACAAATGCCCCAAATCTATATAATATGCAATAACGAACTTGATCATAAACTTTATGTTTTAATGGAATCAAATTTTTACTTTCTCAACGTCATTTATTATTTTGTACGGGGTCTTTGCATAAGCTACATTAAAATTTAATTGAAAATACTATTTCTATATAAAAAACCATTATTTTTTCAAATATTCAAAAACTTCAAAATGAAAAGAAGAAGGTGAAGTAAAAGTAAAATGAGAAAAAAAATTGCAAAAGGAGAAAATACTAGAGGTACATAACCAAGTTAGTTAAAAAAATGGAAATAAAAGGAATTTCTGTTGACAATATCTAATACGCGTGTTTTGTCTCTGAAAATATCAAACCCTAATATACAAAATGAAAACTTATTGGATGGATAAAAGCAACATTCTATGCTCTTGATTTTTTATTATTCGATCAAGTATAATCTTAGTCGTTTTTTGGAAATAGTCTTAAAAGCCTTTTAAATAGTATTCTCGAATTGTCAAATTCAAAATCATGTCATTATAAATAAGATAGTAATTTATTAAACTAGCTTTTTTGAAAATTATAGTTGATACTATAACATTATATTCTCATATGATCACTACATACATAAATTTATTAAAATGTAAAATATAATTTAATATGAACTTATTTTCATAACCAAATAAAGACTCAAAAATCAAAATTAAGGTAGATTTTTCATTTTTGGGTAACCAAACCCGTTGAGCTAGAACTGTTTGGTTTGTCCATCCATCTCTAACCGAATGAGTGAAATGTAAAAGGCAAACCTGTTCTAAATTATTTCGTTGATGTTCAGAAGTTTTATTATTTAAATTGCTTTTTTATTTTTATTTTTATTTTTTTCACTATGAATACATATTATTTTGAAAGAAAAATTTATTGCACATTACTTTCTTTCCAACAACCTTTAAGAGTCACGCCTTGGAGTCGAAGCTGTCTTTCATACCTGAATTGTCTCTCTCTCAGTCCATATAGACTGTTTGAACTCCAGACGCTGGGATGAATTCAGAGGCTTGAGGAAAATTTCAGACTCTGTGAAAGTGAAAATAACAAAATAAGGCATCAACACAAGATTTACATAGTTCAGTTTGAAAACCTACCTCCATGGAAGAAAAAGGAGAATCAATCCACTAAGAAATAACATTCTTGTGATACAACAGAGACACAGAGAATAACTAGAAAATACTGAGAAAACCTCTGAAGTCCCGCAGACACAGAGAGTCAGATTCAAAGCCTCACATATCTCTATTTATATCTCACTCAGCCTCTCTCCTTTTTCTGTCTCTCTTCTCAACCCTAATAGTTAAGAAATCTAATATTTATAGGCATGAATTATAATACTATTAGAATTCTTACAAGGAATATTAATTCAAGTCAAATACTAGAAATTTAATATTACGCAAATTCCTAACAATCACCCCATTAACTTGAATTCTCTCGTATCACGAACAAATTTTATTTCTTCTCCAAGCACCCATCAGAGGTAGCTTCACGGTGTGCATAAGTTAAGCTCATCTTGAACTTGTCAAACAAAAGAGGACATCATTGTCATACCCATGGGACAAACATACTTCACATCAGTAGAAGTACTCGCACTTCTCTGACTATACAGAAACTCTTTGCTTAAAACATGATCATGGTCTCCAACACAAACGAACACTTTTCACCAAGAGAACATCTCTTCTTCAATTCATCTACACCACTTTCAATCTTCAACCAGAGTGAATCATCGGTCTTGGAACACTAGCCGATACTTCAAGCCACCATTAACAAGTTACCACAAGCTCTCAAGCTACCACAGTATACAAGCTTCCACGAGTCTTCCCTAACTCCAAAGTTTCTAAGCCATCACGACTTATCAACCACCGTGGTTTCAGACTACTTGAACTTTTATTTCAAGCTTTTATTGGCTTATTGTCTAGCTTCAATATTTCAGTTCCTCAAAATTAGATCTGTTAACCGCAATGTCAAGATTGCCTTCATCTTGACTCAGCCACTTGCATACTTGATCCAAACCACAAAGGTTATCTCGCCATACCAAGCAGAAGATAAATCAAGCAGCTAACAGTGTTCTCTCAGATATCTCAATTACAACTCCAAGTAAACAGGGGCATCATAACATACTGGAACACATAAATTACCATAAACTACTTCAAAATTCAGCCAATTGAATAGTCAAAAAAATTGTCCAACAAAACTCCAAAACTCGCATATGATTTTGTGCACAATTTGCCTCATACACTGAACAATCGCTCACCAGACCTTATGGATTCTTTTCAGCATGCCATGGGCTTTCCAACGGCACCAAAATTGTCGCAATCTTAGTTGAAAAACTCCAACAATCGTTGGTCAAAGTTGACTACTTCCAAATTTCGCGAACAACAGCATTTTCATCGAATCTGATGAAATCGGGACCCTTCTTGAACACACATGACCACGAAACCATAGGGTTTTTGTTCCTCTCTCAATGGACTTTCAAATGACACCAAGATCATCACGATCGGAGTCCTCAATCTTTAAAAATTGAAGATCAAAGCGTGACACTGGTTAATGCACGAGATTTGCTCAAAAATCTTCCATTTTTTTCTTTAACAAATCTTGTGCCCAAAACATCACAAATCTCTCATGCCAACTCATCAATATCCCAATTTCACAGCAGATCTTGAAACAAAACCCAGATCTCATAACCTGGGTTCGATACCACTTGTTGGGGAATATTTCTCAGACTTTGTGAAAGCGGAAATAACATAACAAGACAACAACACGAGATTTACATGGTTCGGCTTGAAAGCCTACATCCATGGGAGAAAAGGAGAATCAATCCACTAAAAAATAACATTCTCGTGATACAACATGGACACGGAGAATAACTAGAAGATACTGAGAAAACCTCTCAAGTCCCGCAGACACAGAAACCCACATCCCAAACTTCACAATGAATATTAATTCAAGTCACAATGAACACTCTAGTATTTATTCCACCATCTATTGAAAATCTTCACCCAAAAAGTAAAAAAAAGAAGCCTATGAGAAAAAGAAAAGTAACCAAAAAAATCTGATCATTCAAAGCATCAATCAAGACCAAAAGAGAGACATCTTTTAGTCGGTGAGTAAGTTTTTTTTACAAAGGCGGTCGATTACAGTTTTGTGGGGGGAAGGGGGACATAAATTTTTGGGGTGTGAAACCAATTTTTAAAAAAAAAAACAATTGGCTGTCTAAATTTTACTTTTATTTATTGAGGGGCGACGGCCCCCATCCCCTGATATTGTTTTATCCCAATTGCCCTCCTCCTTTATAAATACCACCAATAAAATGTGAAGCGTCACCAGACCTTCTCACTCTATACCATCCTCCATCCCTGTGTCTCGTTCGCGTAAATGATGGGAAAGAAGAAACTACTTGTTTCACCTCCTTATGAATTGATTTGCAAGGTTTTGTTGCTGGGGTTGGCGAGTTCTGCATGGGGACTGGGAGCAGATTCATCAATCAGCCCTTCAAAGCTTGAGATGTTTGTGGATGAATTCATAGACATGCCGAGAATCAAAGCTTTCGATGTCATCAATGGCCATCATGTCCATAAGTCCCTCACCATTGGCATGTTTTACAAGAAATGGGTAACTTCACTTTGATTTTGTCTTTAATCTTTACTTTTCCTCCTGTTTTCCCTTGTGTTGTTGTGCATGCTCTAGCTTTACAGATTTCTCTCTTTGTCTGGTATAATAATGGTCTGTTTTCATCTCTTTTCAACCACTCACCCACCCACCACTACACGTATGTCGTTAATCGTCATCTCTTGTTCTTCTCGATTTCTCAAACTAAAGTGAACACTACAGATGAGATGCTCTTTCTTTGCCTTTGTTTAAAAACTCTTTTTCTTTAATTCTGGAACTTACTGCTCTGCTTTACTTTTTTTTAAGCCTTTCAGTCGTTTAGTGTCCTCTCATTATTATTCTCCACCAGAGTAGATGGAAGACTGTGATTTTTTAGATGAATTCTAGTGTGGGAGTGGGAACAAACCTGAGAATAATGGAAATAATAAATGCCCACAATTGGGTACCCAACGCACTATCCCACCTTAACACATTGATGCATGTGTTGATTGGAATGGAATAGTATGTCAGCCAATAGAGGTGTCCAAACCCCATCTGGATCCCGGGCCAGCTTTGAACCCGGGCCCAAACCCATCGGGTCCAACTCTACACTCCACAGGTCGGATCCAACTTGTGGATCCAATTTTTGCAAATTCAGTTAGGGTAGCAAATTGATCCGGCCTGAAAACCTGTATCAACAATCAT